>VDFB02382740.1:0-12675 GCA_007258455.2 Sequoia sempervirens
TTTTTTTATTTTTTATATATTAGTTTTAATATATATTTTATATATATATATTGTTAAAATTTAATATAATATATATATATATAATTCATGTTATTTTATTATTTGAGAAATATTTAATTTAATAAATATAATAATTATATTTAATTTATTTATTTATTGAATACAATATTTTTAATTTAGTTGTTATTAAATTTAATAATTGCGAATTTATCCTAAAATGGAATGTTGATTATTTTATTTAATATTTTTGTTAGTTTATAATGTAATTGAATAATAGTTTAAGATTAATTTGTATTATTAAAAAAAAAGGGGATTATTTTATTGGTTGAGCAAATAATACAATCGGGAATTTATTTTTTTATTTGTTGTTGTGGAATTATGTCGAGATAATGACATTTCGTTTTATTTGGTGTTAGGAACCTGATACTCTTTTGTGATTGACTGAAGTTTATTTTTATTTTAAATGCATTGTTAGTTCTTTTCCGTAATGGTTATCGGTTAGTGTTGAAACCAATTAGGGTTAGGGTGAATCTTAGTTCCAGAGGCATGTATTAGTCTTTGAATGTTATTCTTGTGTTGGTTTAACTCTTGAAGTTGATATTGTTGCCTTATGTTTGGAAGGGTTGTATGGGGTTGTTGTGTTTTGATTATGGATTATCGTGAGATGAGGAATTCCTCGCATGGTTGGTCTTGAGATTTCTGCTTTATTTGTTTTGGTACAACCCTTGCCTTATTCTAGTTTTCTGTTAAGGGTCATAGGGAGAGTGGCTCTTCGTGGGCGCCGGCGCCTCGGGTAAGAGGAAGTGCCAGGGGAACCCATGCAAGAGTAGTTAAACAAGTGATAACCTAAAAATAGAATTTAGGGGGATGGGTAGTAAAACATACAAGATAATGAAAACTGGATTCCTCGTCTATGCATTAGGGCTACCGTAGACTAGTGATAGACTGAGTAGGCCGTGGTCGGCAAAGTCGTAGTCTCGTCTTCATGAGAGATTATCGGCTCCGCATTAGCTACCCTATGGTGCCGGCGCCTCAGTAGGAGGAAGGGCCAGGTGATCCATAGATGGGTGTCGGCGCCTCGGTTAGGAGGAAGTGCCAGGGGATCCCATGAGAGCTATGCGATGACACTCTCCACTAGACATCCTTGTTGTTCTTGTTTCTTGTTGCCTCTGGATATTGTTATTTTATGTTGTTCTGTTTATAGGGCTAGGGAATCCATAGGTGGGTGCCGGCGCCTCAGTTGGAGGAAGAGCCAGGGGATCCCATGAGAGTTATGTGATGACCCTCCCTACTTGACACCCGTCTGACTTGTTCTTGTTGCTTATGGAATGGTGTATTGAATGGTTGATTCAGAGTTGTTATGGAATCGTATTCTTTTTATTGGTTCTGATTTATTTGGAAATGTATTTTGGGTGTTGGTTCGGTTCTTCTGGATGTTATCTCTTTGTGATGTTTCTTTGAATTCTTGTGAATTTGATTCGTGATTGTTAAGTGATATTACTTCATGTTATCGTGATGAGTTCTTGGTTTAACTTGTTATGTGATTTGAGTACGTCGATGGTTGTGCATTGCATATTTGAGTTGTACTTGTTCTGTATCATGTTGTTGAGTCGGTTTGACATTCATGGTCGGGTTCACTTCCTCGTCACCTCTGAGCATGGGGGGTGAGTTACTTCGTAATTCACATGGTTGGGTGGAACGTGCTCCGCACCCGTTGGGTTCCCCATCAGCGTCTTGTCATCTCAGCTTTCCGCAGTGCAGATGTCCCTGTGATCAGTTGTACTTTATGTTCCTTTATCTTGTATCAATCCCCATGTTGGGAAATTTAATGTAACTCATGTATCAAAGAAAATTGTAATGTAATATTATTTCAATGATGTAATAGTTAGGTTTGAATTGGATCATGTTAAAAGATTTATCATGGATGTAATTATGCGATGTTGTCATACTCGCATCATGGCTATCAGTTGTATCATTGTATATGGTTTTCATAGATTAAATGGTTATGTTAGTTTCATTATCTTTATTTTGTGTTGTGGTTGCAATGTAACCTCGCGTGCCCCAGAGAACCAAGTGTATTAATGTTATGTGTTATGCTATGTGATTATGGTTTAATGTTGTTACATGTTACTTTTATTATTTTTAAAAAAAAAAAATTATTCGCATTATGTGTGTGTTCTCTGGGGTTTTGCCGCCGGGCATTACGGGTTACGAACCCCCAGGGGTTTGCTCGATCCAAGGTTCACTTGAAATAGGGTTCAGAAAACCCCCTTTCCACAAGCCTTCACATTTAGCTTTTTGTCAGGAATAGTGGGCCCCATCATTAAATGGTTTTGCTCGAATGGGGTTCTATCAAACCCCCTTTTGGGTTTCGCAAACCAAGAGTTCATGTTGAACTCTAAAAAGCTAATTTATTTTGCATGGGGTCATTTTTTGCAACTTTTCCTTTCTCATTGGAATTATAAAACACTTTTGTGGGTTTACCCTGCAACCCCACATTAAATAATTATCATAATGTTACATACAACACATAAATTGGGGCCAAGAATTCTAACCCATGTGATGCATGTATCCCTAGATCCCCTAGGTGCACTACAAATAATAAAAGATTACATTATAAGATTATGCAAGATGGACAACACACATTTTCTTAACTGTCTCAGGTACTTGTTGTATACATTGCATAAGGGGTAAACAAGTAAACTCAAACATGAATAATAGAATGATCCCTATAGCCACATATGGGATCAAGGAATCAAAGTGTTCTATGTGATCCATCAAGATACCTACAACAAGAATCAATGTGACCACCATATCAAGCATGAATGCTCTCATCTTCCACCATACCAATGCACAAAGATAAGAAACCATCCAAAGAGATCCCACACTATCTTTCACAAGGAAGCATAGGTCCTACCTCCAACCAATATTCCAAAAGACAAACACACAATCTAAAGGTAACAAGTATGTATCAGTAGCTATCAAGATATAATCACCATCATTGAAATAACACCCACAACAAATGCTAACATAATTTTATCCATACCTCAAAGATATACAAATCATAACAAGTGAGCCTCATTCCATCAAAGTATACAACCCATAACATGCAATCACAAGCTCTATGTGACAAACCTATCAATCAAAATCACACACAACTAGGAACTCCCACTAAATAGGTAATGAAAAAGCTAAAAATGAATAGGGAATCCAAAAATCCACCAATATCATCACATAGAGAGTGTAACCAATATCATGTAGTACCAAGGAATATCCACAATGATATATAGATCCTACAAACCAATATGTTGCAAGACAACTCTCACCACAAGTCTCCATAGCTCTCCCAAGTTCTTCACACTCAATAAAGGAAAGAGTTAAAGAAACCTCCATGTTTTCAGCTCAAAGAATAATGAACAACACATGACCACAACATAGTGATAACCATAGCTCCACACAAGACCTCAAAAATAATATCATTTGAATTTACAAATATCAAAGTATAAGAACAACACCAAATAGAGAATCATGAAAATAAAAACTTGTAGCATGTCCTTCTACACACACCTCTAAATGCTAAGTTGTGTTAAGTATTATTTGTTCCATAAAACACAAAATATAATAACACTATCCACATCTAACCATGACCAAGATGTATGCATCTAAAACCAAATGAAGATCAAACAAATAAATTCCAAAACCAAGGGAATAATCCCAATAACATCTCCTAAAATCAACATTAATGAATAATCTCACAATTCATAAGGAGATAAACATGTTAACATCGCTCAAATGAACCCTCTAGAACTAGTAAACCAAAGCTTAATATCTATATGCATGAGAAGTAAATTCATAAAACATAATACATCTAAAAATGAGAATACTCAGGTACAAGATATCCAAGTCATCATGACTTCTCTACGAACAATCTCCTCTATAGATCTATCTTGAACTCACGCCCAACCAAGTTGTAGGATCCTCGAACTTCTAGTTGAAAACTTATCAATGAGTTACAATTATCTCAACTAATGTCTAATCATAAGTGATATCCTAGCCTCATCTATGTCTCCAAGTATCCATGAGCACTTGTAATTGATCAATCCATGCCAAACTCCAAATGAAACATACCACCATGAAGAATCTCTCAATAAAATGACCAATGTACTTAATAACTAGAGAACCAACCAAGATTAAATTCAAATCCCAACCTCAATAATCAGGTACACATCATGAAATAATGATATCACATATCCTCCAAAGTAGATCATATGTCATAATGAACATATCGTGTACCTATGTCATGCTGACACTCTAATGTGCAATCAAGAGTACATCATGACATAATAAAAAAATGATCTTGTCGAAACAAGGATCACTTGTCAAATGAAAAATCATGACATTTCACCAAAGATTAAATATACCTCTATGGCTTACCAAGATGTCAATATCTCCAAACAAAAAGATAACATTTTCCTGTTAATGAAACCAAAGATATCAAATAGCCCTCACTATATAGAAGAAAATAAAATCCAAAAGTCTATCCATGACACCAACAAACACTATAGAAAATCATCCATCACCAAGTGATGAATGCACATCATTGCCAAAAGCTCCCACTAAACTATGATACCAATCTCTATAGTAACCTCCCATTTGTAGCTTATAGTTGCAAGATTGGTGGTTCAAATTCATTGTTTCCTCATGATTTTTTTGATGATTGTATTATGGATTTGAATGGTGTGTATGAACCACTACATGTTCAAAATGAGGTTCCTCAACATGCTAGTGGTTAGAATTTTGTACATTTATATGCTTGGATTATAATTATGCACAATTAAATGTGATCCATATTATTGATGTTCAAAAGAGATGATTTGTATGATAGATACATGGATGTTATTTTATACTTTATACTAATGGACCATGTTGGGTGATTATGTTGTGCTTTGACTATATATATTGAGTAGGTATTCTTGATGTACTTTGAATGGTTATAGGTATGGGATTATTTATCCACCTAACTACATATGTTTATGTTATTCCCTAATGCTAGTTAAACCAAAGATGCCACATGAGGCCAAGCCCTATCTACTCCTCGATCGTACTCAATTCGAGTATAGTATGTTTCATGTTTGACCCTATGTGAACCTAGATCTGAGCTACGATTTATTCTAGAATCCCTATGTGTTGTGAAAGCCTAGTGTATGCTTGATTTAAATGATTTCCTAATTTCAAGCTTTCTCAAGAAAATATTTAATGCATTGGATATTTTCTTGATTAATTGTATTTTAATTATGAAATTGGATTAAGGTAAATATTTAAATTAGTTTTTTGATAGAAAAAGAATGTTTGATGAGTTATACAATTGTTTTTATGTCTAAGGGTTATTTCCATAAAAATTGGGAAAATATAATAAGTTAATTAAATTTAAAAACTCTTGGGTGGGAATATGCATTTATATTCAATTTAATCATATTGTTAAATAATTGTAAATGAATAAAGGTAAGTTGTTTTATTTGTTTAATGGAATTTTTTGAATTTAAAATAAAGGAAATTAGAAAAATAATTGGAAAATAAATGGATTGAAAAGAAAAAAGAAAAAGGACTTTATTGATTCTTTTTTGGAGGGGAAATTGGGTTCTCAAATCCTCTTCCATTCTTCCAAGAAAAAATTGAAATTTGAATTGCGAATGCAAATGGGAATGGAATTGGATAAGGTTTAAAGTAATGAGATACGAAATGGAGTGTGAATTCTTGGGTGTGATCTCTCCCTCTCTCTTTTGGAAAATTGCAAGTTCTTCCATATTTGTTGTGTCTTCAAAATGGAGGTAATCTTCTCATTTATCCTCCCTTTTTTTATGTTTTTGAATTTGGATGCTATGCTCACCATTAGTTGATCATAGGAATTCCTTAATAGAATTTAAAATTTTCAATTAGAGTAGGACTTAGTTAATTTTGAAAATGTTGAAAAATTCCCATTTTGAGCCATGGTCATGGATTTTTTTTCCAAAATTTAGGAAACATGAATTTTATGTGAAAAGTGTGTTGCTGGGAATATTTAGAGCTAAAGGGTATTTATAGAAATTGAAATTGAAATTTTAAAATTTGAAGCTTTTCATCAATGGAGATTTAGATGAAATTATGGTTTTCTAATTCAAATTAAAGTGAGAAAATTCAAATGTTTAATATGTTTTATGATGAATTTTAAATAGAGGAAAGATGTCTCCCTATTTATTTTTTATTTAGAAACAAAGGGCACTTTCAAAATTTAAAATTGGAAAATATAAATTTTGATGAAATTTTAATGGGGTTTTGGGAAATTTTCCTATTTTTTAGTATATTGGAAAATGAGAAAATTTGAATTTTTTAATGAAATATTATGAATTTTAATGTTTTAATGAAAGTTTCTTTCATGAATTATTGAAATAGCGCTTTGGAAACATGTTAGAAAATTTTAATGAAATTGAATTTTGTGCATTTTTTTCATGCCACATTCCTTGGAGGGTGGGATGGCCTTAGAAGTTAGGATATAGGTATTAGAGAGGGTTATGGGAGTGGATTCCAACATAAACCTAAACTAAAGTGAGACATAGGAAATCACAACGTGGGATTTTTGGTTAACTAGTGAAAACTAATGAAACATGGATAATTAATTAACCACGATAATGGATATCCCTCTCATGTCTTGAGTGCTTGTATAAGATAAGGATGATCATGGAAGAAAAGTTTCCTATGGAGTGTAATAATTATAATATAAAGCACCCTTGTCTATATGAGAGGATACTTAGTTCCTCACTAAGGCCCACATGAGTGTCTATGAGGACATTCTTTCTCTTGTTCTCTAATATCCAATCCTAGTATAGTTTGAGTAGCACCTAAAATATGATCATTCCTTCCATGTGTACATGTTTTTGGTTATGCCATTGGTGAGTTTCCCAATGATAATTTTTGTATTATGCCATTGGTAAGTTTCCCAATGAGGATTTGTGTTATACAATTGATGAGTTTTCCTAATAAGGATTCTTGTGTTTTGACATTGGTGAATTTTCCCAATGTGGAAATGTGATATACCATTTGATCCATCTTGTTTTAGATGAGTTTTTAATATGATGTGTATTTTTATTGTATGGTTTGTGTATGGTATGCGTATAAGCCATTTCCTAATGTGTTTGATGTAAGTGTTGTGATTGTGGCCCATGTGACTATCTCCTAGCATGGTGGGAGTGGATCTTTTGATTTCATAAGTTGGGTGGTGTGGTAACCATCATTGGGAATTGGAGGAAAATGGTGGAATTAGTGATGAATTTAAGGTGGAAAAGTTCTTATGCTTATTCATGGTTTATTTCCTTTATTCAATTTTAATAATATTACTATTGGACCTCTCATTGAGAAGGGTTGTAAATTTTGATAATTGAAAAGATGTTTTAGTGTAGTTACATGTCTTGGTGTTTGTACCAAGCATGATTGATTTGCGATTTTCATTATTATACTATGAAAATGTTAAAATGAACTTATAAATATTTCATTTGGGTTTAAAATAAATTTTAAATGTTGTCTTTCATAGTTGGGTGACCTAGTCCTATACCTAGATGGCCCTATCTCACCTAGAATTGACTCTCGAAGTGCCAAAAATTAAACTAAATCTACTTGGGTAGCCTTGTACCTACTGGGGAATCCTAGTTGCACAGTGGGAAGGCCTAGTTTTGAAGGCTTAAAACTCAAAATTTTGGTTAACATTGTTGGGGTGGCTTGGTCCTATACTTGGGAAACCTCACTCCTTATACAAAAGAACAAAATGTTAACCCTCTCTATCTTAGCTAGCCAGTGTTTTTCTTAGCTCAATGCCACTAAAAAGTAATTGTATTCCCCTTATCTCACCAATTCCAATTTTTATTGTCATTTCAACCTTCAATACCTAGTTAAAGTATCTCTATCTTACGACTTGATCATTCCTCTAGGTTTTGGGGCCTCATATAGGAAAGCCATCTAAAAAATAGTTTTTCCTCATGGTCCTACAGGTCTAGTGGTTTTATGATCATGTTATTGTGTGTTTTCATTGAGGACTTGTGACATCTCTTTCCTCATTTTGCATGCCTTCTACTAAACTTTCCATGTTGTCAAACCTAGGGTTAAAGAGATTATGCACTTAGTCTTATGAAGACTTGGGAGGGTTGTAATCCTTCATAGTTGGCCTTGTTAGTGTCCTCAAAATTCATCTTAGATCATGTGGTATTATGGAATACTATTCATTTTCTTGTGTTATTTCACATTGAAATGGGATTTCTTGGGAAGCACATGGTTGTCAAGGGAGGTTGATGATTCCATCACCCTATCTTGGTGTAGTGTTGTGAGAGAATGTGATCATCATGTAGGTGTTTTCCTCTCTCTCTCTCTCATATGTTCATCATGGTGGATTTATCTCATGACTGGTTAGTCTTTCAATGTTTCCACCTTTCTTATGTAATGGTGAGGTTGTCTTTTATTTTTCATTGTTCCATTGTGTTCACACAACACATGTGTCCACATTGTTTTGCAGGTGTGATACGTCTTTGTTGGATTATCAACATTTTTCTCAATTTTCAAAAAAGAATTATATTAGGGTTTTTTTCTAAGTGTGCTAGCCTGGGTATTACAAGCTCTCCATGGAATCATGAAAACCATCCTTTAAATGAATATCCTTCATGTCACCAATGCAATTGGGTGGGTGCAGAAATATGGGGGGCCAAAAAGTGGCCAACCATCTTTAAATTTTTAAAATAGTCATAGCACAAGCATGTTATAACATGATTGCATTATGGCTTGGTGTGACCAAGCCTCAAGCTTGACTACACCAAGGCCATACAATTCTCACATTATAATGTTAGTGTGTTACTTTAAATATAAAGAAAAAAAAGAAAATTGCATTCACTTTCATTTCTGCAATGTTTGTCTGGAGCCTTCAAACCCTTGAGAGAGTGCTTGTGTTATTGGAGAGATAATTCTTCACTAAATCTTTATCTAATATTTTACAAAGTGCCGCCATGGCATCGAGGAGGTCAAAGGAGTAAGTTTTATTATTTTTTGTGTGAATTTTTTACTAAATAGGTAGATTTAATATGTTTTTTGATGTAAATTTATTTGATTTATAGGAAATGATAATGCACCCCCTTCTCCTCAAAATCCTCCTTCACCTTAACCCCAAATACTTGTTGAATAATAACCCCAACAAATGCCTCCAATAATTCCTTAATATGCTCCAAGAACTTATGAAAATTTAATGGGGAAAATTGAAAATAACAAAAAATAAAGTGAGGATATAAATGCAAGGTTGAAAGATCCTATAAGTTCAACCTCACATAGAGCCATGCTTTCTCAATCACTTGAATCAATGTTATCAATTGTAGATTCTATTAGCAAGAAAATAAATAGTTGGTCAAATAAGAGATGAGAGTATAAACAATTTGATGCTGATAAATTATCCTACAAAAAAGTGAAAGATGAAAAAATTAGAAAATTTGACTTGTGTTCCCTATTCACAAACCTTAAAACACATCAAACTTTACACCCTTCAAGCAAGAGGTTCCCTATCCATTGGTGCAACCATCCAAGGATAAAGAACCATTTTTGGTAGAGGTAATGGATGGTTTTTGACCATCCTCCATGCAAAAAAAAAAAGGTTTTGCAATATTTTTTTAGGAATCTCTACTGTGAGTTCATCCTCAATAAAATCCCAAACTATTTTGATATTCAAGACTTCCAAGGTAGAGGGGGAGGCTCCACACAAGATAGAGTGGGGCATTTCTTGACCCACAACAACCAATGAGACGAGCACTCTCTAGATCAACATATGATCATGTGGCTATCCCTTCCATTTTGAACGAGAGTGTTGAGGTTGAGACACTATAGTCATTTAGCTCCTTGACCTAGAGCCTCTTTCAACATGCTAGCCCAATAGCACAAGGTGAGTAGGGTGAGTCTTTGGGAAATAGAGTTTCACATCATATTTGTTAGGCTTGTGAGACACCCTATGGTTATGACCCCATGCATAGTTAGAACCCAGGTGTGTAGGGTACGCCTGTAGCTAATCAAATGGTGATGATAGATGCCCTCCTTAATGAGGCATTTAGCCTTTATAGTCATGTAAATGCTATAAATTTCATTGAATTTAATTTATTAAATTTATTTTTTGAAATGCAAGATTAACTAAATTAGTAAATAATGATTACAGTTAAATTTCAAGGTCATAGTTTTTATTCAATTTTCAATGGTCCTCCAGGTCTCCTTATTATTCAATGACATGTATTATCGAGGTATGTAACTAGTAAATAATTATAAATATTACATGTGAATAACATTGTTATATGAATGGTATTCTTATATCTAATTTTGGATGTTGAATCTAGGTTAATCTTGGAGATTTGATGGCAACGCCTCCTAGTGGAGGTGGACATTGAAGTTTCACTTAGGTAATAAAATAAAGAGTTTAACTAATGAATTGTAGAAAATAGATTTTTTAGTTTATATTCATATCATTGATTACATTGCATTGTGCATCTTTCAAACTTAAAGCATTACTTCACATTGTATAACTAATAACTAGATGTTGATATATTTGAAAAAAATTCAATTACAATATATAGTTTTTTACTAAGTCAACATAAACAATTATGCAATTACTTCACATTGCATAACTGGTAACTAGGAGTAGCTACCAATTGCATTTTATTTTCATGGTATTCCATGAGACCACATATATTTGAGGAATTTTTTAAAACATTTCACTACCTTGTCTAGCTATGGATGCTTGGAAAAAATCTATCAAAGCATAATAGTAAGATATAGCATAGAAAAGGTAGTGAACTGTTTGAAAAAATGCCTCAATGAAATGTGGTCTCATGGCGATGTCATGGCATTCCATCACCATGAGACCACATTTCTTTGAGGCATTTTTTCAAATAGTTCATTTCCTTTTCTATGCTACCACATTTTTCATACATGACTGCCAAATCATTTTATCAAATAGTTCACTGCCTTGCTACTATGGTTGAAAGCCTAAAAAAAGTGCTTTTGAAAAAGATATGGATGCTTAGAAAAAATATAACAAAGAAGAATAGTAAGCAATAGCATAGACAAGGTAGTGATCTATTTAAAAAAATGCCTCAAAGAAATGTGGTCTCGAATGGAATTCCATGATAATCATTTTGTCATGGTGATGGGGTGCCATGACAAACTGATTGTCATGGAATTCCATTACCATGAAACGACATTTCTTTGAGGCATTTTTTCAAACAATTCACCACCTTGTTTATGCTACCTCATTTTCCATACATGTCTACCAAAGCATTTTATCGAATAGTTAACTTCTTTTTTCCATGGCTAAAAGCCTAAATCAAGTGCTTTCGTACAAACTATGGATGCTTGGAAAAAATCTATCAAAGCATAATAGTAAGCATTAGCATAAACAAGGCTTTGAACTATTTGAAAAGATGCCTCAAAGAAATGTGGTCTCATGGTGATGTCCATCACCATGATACCACATTTCTTTGATGTATTTTTTCAAACAGCTCACATCCTTGTCTATGCTACCACATTTTCCATGCATGTGTACCAAATCATTTTATCAAAAAATTGGCTGCCTTGCTTCTATAGCTAAAAGCCTAAAACAGGTTCTTTTGAACAAACTATTGATTCTTGAAAAAAATCTATCAAAGCATAATAGTGAGCAATAACATAGACAAGGTAGTGAATTGCTTGAAAAAATGCCTCAAAAAAATGTGGACATCACCATGAGAGCACATTTCTTTGAGACATTATTTTCAAAAAGCTCATTGTCTTATCTATGCTACCAAATTTTCCATACATGTACATATGGAATGAATTAGGATAATTTTAATAATTTTTTATTTATGCCTCATCTTCTAGTGTTTGAATCCAATGATTAGTGGTGTTTATAAATATATTCATAGAATCTATGAATATTTTGATTGTCATGTTCTCCTTAATGAATTCTCTAGGAAAACCAATTCAACATGTTTAGAACAAGGATCAATGAAGAAATTAATGATGCGATGGACCTAAGATGATTTTGTGATAGGGAATTTAAGATACCCTTATGCAAATTCTAGATTAAATTACCTAACATTCATTACTAATTAAACTAATTGATATTTTAATGTAATTAATACACTTAGAATTTTTCTTTTCATGAAAATATAAATTGAATTTATGTTAATAGAAGAAAATACAAAGGAAGGAAAATAATATAAATCCTATTTTAAATCATTTCAATTCAAAATCAAGATGATGATGGTGGCCAAAAGAATGAAGTAGAAATAGGAAATATTATTGTAGATAAAAATAGCAAATTAGAAAAAGTCTCATTTCCTTGATACTATTATAGATGTATTGTAATTGATATGGTCAAATTGATGTCCAAGGTGCACCAAAAAATCATTCAAAGGTTAAATTTCTACAAAATAGTAATAAGTACACACCAATTGATAGCAAAGGGGTTACTCTAGAAAAATAATAAGAAAAAATATATAAATATTTAAATAATGTAAACTAATTGAAACTATATAAAATTTAAATAGATGAGTAAAATATGAGATGGAAATAAATATTAAACCATTAAGTGAGGATATTCTTAAGAAAATGATGACCTTACACCTTAAAGAAACTCAAAATGACAATGTT
>VDFB02382741.1:0-43147 GCA_007258455.2 Sequoia sempervirens
ATCCAACAATCCTCAAGATCCCAAGAACACCTCATCAGATCCTAACAAAGGTACCAACATCACTCATGATCCCCATAATGGTACTTCATCGCACTCCAACACTGAGAATCAGAATAACTCGCCACATGGAGAAGAG
Organism: Sequoia sempervirens; assembly: GCA_007258455.2. Classification (NCBI taxonomy): domain Eukaryota; kingdom Viridiplantae; phylum Streptophyta; class Pinopsida; order Cupressales; family Cupressaceae; genus Sequoia; species Sequoia sempervirens. Next base: position 137 of record VDFB02382741.1, read on the forward strand.
AGCATGGTTAATCAACCTGAACTCACACTTGAGGAACATTTTAGTAACCCCGCCAATGTGCAAATGACTGATCGTTTGCTTGAGAAACATGGGGAAGAAATCTTGGCCCATTTAATTGAGAAGGGTGTTAAACCCCCCTCCAATGTTGACTTGTCCAAATATAGGGGTACCCCATCTAACGTACTCCAAGAGTCCCAAAATGCACCCGAAGGTTCATACTTCTCCAATGTTCCTCCAGTAGAGGGTTGGCATCAACCTGAATTTGGCAACGCCGTTCTTTATCAGGTTAACTATCCCCCACACGCTTTGACCTCAGCTATAGGAGGACCTCAAGTGCCTGATTCCAATAATCCTTTTGCTTATGGCATGCCACAAAATGTCCCACAACCTCCGCCATTAACATTAACCGCACCCCCTCCTTCGAACCCACCTACAGTCAACATTGGGGGCACCTCCTTTGCTACATCGCTTTCGCCTCCCGGGACCACCAACATACCACCTCAACAGGTTCACCAATCTACCATTCCACCTCAATTACCTCCACAAGGCACACCCCAGCTGAACATTCTGAGCGGAACCCAACAACCCCCTTTACAAAATATGCCTACGCAACCTCCGCCATCTCATCCGCAACAACTTATACACAATACTTTGGCCTCTTCACAACAACCATCCTACCAATCACAAGGCAATCCATCTCAACCTACTGCCCAAACCATATCTCCCTTTCTCGCGTCCCTTTTGCGTCCAAAGGTCCAACCACAACATAATATCCCACCTCAGTCCATACAACACTCGACGCTACAACAACCTCCACAACACTACTATTATCATAATCAACAACAATTTCACCAACAACCGTTTCATGTGACCTCCCAAAAATCACAACATAGCCAATACCCCCAATACCAACAAACCAACGCACAACAATACCCCCAATACCAACAAACCAATGCGCAACGTCCCATCCAAGTTTCCCAACAACCTGCCCCACACTCTTATCAAACAAATCCATATTATGCCCCACAACAACAACCCCCATGTCAACAGAATCCCCCGTCTTACCAGCAAACCATGTCATCATCCAATCATCCAAACCCGTATTTCAACAATCCGACGCCCTTTCAGCAAGATCCTTCATCATTCTATCATCAATATCCCCCCAACCCGCCACCAGCTAGCTCGGATTTGTTGGAGATCAAAGCCGCACTTAAGGATCTTCAAGCCGGGTCTACTAAGCAATCATTCAAATTTGAAGATATATGTCCATATCCGTTTGATCCCTCCATCTCGTTGATCCCATTTCCTAAACATTTTGAGATTCCAAAATTCGACAAATACAAGGGAGACAAAGACCCTAAGGCTCACTTGCAGGAGTTTTATGCACAGTGTCAAGAAGTCATGTACAGTGATAACTATCTCTTGCGCTTGTTCCCACGAAGCCTAGCAAGCCATGCCCTAGATTGGTTCATGACTCTCGAAAAGGGGTCTATAAAAACTTTTGCAGACTTATCAGAGCAGTTTGTATCCTACTTCTCTTTCAATTTGCAAAAGGATACAGACACCTTAGATCTCCTGAAAGAGAAACAACGTGATGGAGAAACCTTTACCAGCTACCTCCAACGGTGGCGTGCATTAGCTAGTCGAATGAAGAACCCTTTGAAAGAAAAGGACATGGTCACTCTTTTCGTGGAAAACTCTCATCCTGACATGGCCCACAACTTTAGACTACATTGTGTCACCACTTTCGCAGAAATAGTGGAAAAAGGACCCATCCTTGAACGTGCCCTTATTGGTAAAGGACACATCAAAATACACAGTCATGATAAAGAAAGGTCATTTGGAGATAAACCACGGTTCTGGAATAAGAACAAGAATGCGGTAAATGACGAAGTTACCGACACCAAAAATGTCCAAATAGCTAATGCATCTCAAAAGCAACAGCAGTCTATACCCAATGCCATATCTGTACCGCAGGGGGCACCTCATCCCCCTCAACAGTCCAACCAAAATAATCGGGGGAACACCAAACGTCAATACGCCCAATTGGGTGAACCCCTGAGTGTTGTTTTTAATAAATTGTTACAAATCAATTACCCCATCGCATACCCTGTCACCAAGCCATTCGACGAGTCAAAACCTAAACCAGCATGGTTTAAGGAAAACGAGTATTGTGACTTCCATAAGATCAAGGGACACTCGTTAAATAAGTGTCAGGGTTTGAAAAATTATGTCCAAGACCTCATTGATCGAGGAGATATCAAGGTTGACCCCAGTCAACCTTCGTCGTCCAATGCTCAACTGCAAATCTATCAAAACGCCTTCCCAAATCATAGTCAAGGTCCTAGCACCTCCACTAGTCATCCCCAAAACAACAGCACCAATAATGTGAATTACAAGAATGTTCCCTTCAATTATGAAGGCGTTATTCATTACATTGAGCAGGTTGAACCCCGAGTATCCATGATACACGTTAAAGCCAAAGATCCTCAATGTGCTGTGACTACACGACGAGCCCGCATCACCGTCCCTGCAACCTCCACACCCATCCAACCTGCTCCTGTAAACTCTCAATATAACATTCTTGATCACCTAAGGAAGACCCCCGCTCATATATCCATTTTGGATTTGCTTAAGTCTTCTCCGGTACATCAAAAAATCCTCAATAGAGCCTTGCAGGAGACCCACGTACCGAATGACATCGACCCCACACAATTCCAAGCTTTGGTGGGACACTTGGCTTTGTCTCATCACCTCCACTTCAGCCAAGATGATATGCCCAACATTGACGTCAATCACAACCGCCCCCTACATATCGAAGTCATAGTTGCCCGTCATAAAATAAAAAGGGTCTTGGTAGATAATGGCTCTGCCCTCAATTTATGTACTTTGAAATTCATAAAACAGGTAGGGTATACTCAAGCAGACCTAAGCAACCAGATAATTACAATCAAAGCTTATGACAATGCAGAGAGAAATTCAGAAGGAATCATCAATCTCCCTATCCAAGTGGGACCTGTGCTCCAATATACTACCTGCCATGTCCTTGATCTGGACTTACCGTATAATCTCCTCATTGGCCGCCCATGGCTCCATGCTATGCAAGCTGTCCCATCCACATACCATCAATGCCTCAAATTCCCAGTCAACGGACAAGAGGTCACCATCTATGCCGACCCCCAACCGTTTGAGTATTGTCGAGCTTTAGAAGCATCTTTTCCCCACTTACATTATTGTCCTGGGGTCGAAATGGGGGCATCCCAGTCGTTATCCTCCAATCCATCATCCACCGTAATCACCACTCCATCCTCCGCCACTAATCCTTTAGTCACTAGAGTCCAGATCATTGACAAAGGATGCGGTGAGTATGAGATGCATATGGCTCTCAATGTAGCCACCATGCTGCCGTCGCCACATGAGTACGGTCAACCTTCACATGCCACACAAAAGGAAGACAAGGTCATCACCTTCAGCGGTAAAAACATTCCTACTACCACTTTCAGATCTCCGAGTGTCAAGGTCGATGCACCAGAGGAAGACATAAGCCAATGGGTATACCGAGAAGAGCCCGAACCAGAAACTCCTCTAAAGAAATATTTTCAAGAAAAGTATCCTTGGCCAACAAAATTCATGGAAAAGCATAACTATCAAGGTAGAGGCCTAGGCAAAGAGGAACAAGGGCGGTTGCAACCCATTGATACACCACAGTCACCAAAGAAGGTAGGAATTGGGTATGACAGCAAACAGAAAAGCCTCGCAACATCATCTAATACTTCTCATAGTATCACCATGGACAAGGGCTCATTGGCAGACATACCCGAGGAGGAATCCATCATACATGCGTACGACGATGTCGATCACATTGACTTATCGTCCATGTTCGAATGCCTATCCGTTTGCACCATCAGCCTATCCCTTCGTCACCTTGAACTCATTGATTGGGACCTACATAACACCACGCACATTGTTATGTACGGACACATATGTCCAACCTTATGGGATTGGGGGAGGATGAACACTCCGGTCGCCAAAAGCAAAATAAAAAATAAGAAATAAAAAGGTCATCTAGTGAAAACCTCCACGAGGCACTTCTGACACGGAAAAAGTAAAATAAGGGCGCATCCGAGAAGGCGAAAACCTCGAAGAAGAACATAGAATAAAGGAATTTTCATCTTCCCCTTATAGGAACTCAGCTATCTGCTAGATCATCTATCCTAATTGAAGAGACGCAAGAAGTTAATTTGGGAACTGCTAAAAGTCCGAAGGTCACCTATGTAGCCAAGTCACTCTTCGAACAAGAGTATCCGATCTTTGTGTAGCTACTTTGAGAAGGAATCATCAACTTTGCCTGGTCATACTCAGACATGCCGAGCTTAGACCCTGCTTTAGTGGTCCATCACTTGGACATTCACCCGGGCGCCAAACTTTGTCCAAGCAAGCTACGCTAGATGCATCGCAGAAAAGTGCATTGTTGGTTAGAAGGAATTGTTAAGTTCTTGGATGCGGGTTTTGTCCGGACCAATTGACTACTCAAATGGATCTCCTAATATATAGTTCCGGTTGCGAGCCAATGTGGAGATATTTGAGTCTGTCTGCAGGATTTGAGGATCTCAACAAAGCCTCCCAAAAGGCGATTTCTCCCTCTTCCCTAATATTGACATGTTGAGTCGATCTAACAGGGAGCATGAGATGTTGTCCCTTATGGATGGCTTCTCGGTTATAACCCGGATCGGTGCACGAGCCAACACAAAACTGCCTTCACAACTCCCTAGGGCTGCTTTTGTTGTGTACCCGCCGGTCTCAAAAAGCGGGGAACTAGCGTATCGAGAGCCATAGCCGGTTATCTTCCATCACCTCATCCATATCATCATGGAAGACTATGTTGATGACCTATTAGGGAAGTCCAAAACACGAGCAGAACATCCGGCCATCCTGAAAAAGATATTTGAGCGGTTAGAGCATTATAAGTTGCGGCTCAATCCGAAAAAGTGTGTCTTTGGGGTCACGTCAGGGAAATTGCTGGGTTTCATAGTCTCTCGCAGAGGTATTGAAGTTGATCCTGCCAAGGTAAAGGCTATTCTGAACATGCCGCCTCCACGCAATCTAAAGCAGTTAAGAAGCCTCCAGGGAAAGATGTAGTCCATCCGTCGATTCATCGCCCAGCTCGCAGATAAATGTCAACCATTTACCTATCTTTTGAAGAAAGATTCAACCTTCCGATGGACTCCGCAGTGTCAAATGGGTTTTGATAAAATCAAAGAATATTTAGCTCATCCGCCAATTTTGATGCCACCTATTCCAGGAAAACCCCTCCTGCTTTACATCTCTGCTACCTCAGTCGCACTAGGGGCATTATTGGCACAGCATGACGAGTCACTCAAGGAAAGGGAAATCTACTACATCAGCCGAACACTAGTTGGCTATGAGTTAAATTACTCCCCTATGGAAAAAGCGTGCCTCGCACTAGTCTTCAGTACACAGAAACTCTGCCATTACATGCTTAGCCACCTAGTCAAGTTGATCGCTAAAATTGACCCCTTGAAGTATCTGTTATCTAGAACCACTTTGACTAGCCACATGGCCAAATGGGTCATGCTCCTCAGTGAATTTGACATCGAGTATGTAGAGCGCAAAGCCATAAAAGGACAAGTTATTGCTGATCAATTGGCCGAAGCACCGTTGGCAGATGCTTACCCCTTAGACACTGAATTCCTGGATGAAGAAATCTACACAGTAACAGAAGCGCCAACTTGGACATTATACTTCGATGGCTCCTACACTCATAATGGATTAGGGGCAGGAATTCTATTAGTCACTCCTCAAGGTGACTACATCCCAAAAGCATTCGGGATAGCATTTCCATGTACCAACAATATGGCAGAATATGAAGCTCTCCTCACCGGCCTTAGAATTACAAAACAGTGGCACATTACACATTTGAAAGTCTTTGGGGATTCCTTACTAGTTATCAGACAAGTTAATGATGAATTCCTCACAAAAGATGACAAAATGTTACCCTATAAATGCATGGTGGACGATTTCAAGAAATATTTCACCTCCATACAGTTTGACCAAATCCCTCGGGTGCAGAACAAAGCAGCAGATGCCATGGCCACTATTGGTTCTTTGATTGACATGCCCAAGGATCGAACAGAGTGTGAGTTTCTTGTCGAACAATTGTTAATCCCTGCATATGATGTTCCTGACACTGACATGGTGTGCGATATTGTAGGTCCCGCCTCCCTGTGGTACCAAGACATATATACTTACCTCCGTGACAATACCATACCCCTAGAACTTACACGCAACCAACGTAAATCCTTTATCCATCGTTCGTCCTGATACATCATCATTGGTGATACGCTTTATCGTCGCGGGTATGATGGAATCCTCCTGAGATGTCAGAATGAGACCGAGGCCCAAACGATACTAACGGAAGTACATGGTGGTATTTGTGGGGCTCACTCAAATGGTATGGCTCTGGCCAAAAGAATCTTACGAGCTGGATACTATTGGCCTACATTGGAACACGATGCTTGCGAATTTGTGAAGAAATGCCTCCCTTGCCAATAGCATGCGGATTTGATCCACGCTCAGTAGCAAGATCTTGACCTCTCTAGCACCACGGCTGTTTTCTCAATGGGGTTTCGACTTGATTGGCGAATTCACCCACCATCATCAGAGCGACCATACATTCATCATCACGCAATTGGAGTACTTCACCAAATGGGTGGAAGCAATGCCACTCTCACAAATCGGCACTTTCAGTTTCTAAATTCATCCTCTACCATATTCTCTGAGATATGGTATCCCATCCACCATCATTTAGATAGCAGGAAAGCCCGTTTAAAACCAAGCCATGAAACACCTCTGCGACACCTTCCACATCAGCATGGTTGAAATTAGGCAAATATTATCCTTAGGGTAATGGTGGGGCGAAGCTTTTAACCAACAAGACCCTCATTAGCATCACTTAAAGGTTGTCCAATAACATGGGGCCAGACAGCGCCTTCACATTCATCTGCCCTACCGGGCATACCGCTTTACATCCATCCCAGGTACCCCAGCGGTATACCCATACTCTTTGGTATACGGTCTTTGAAGCAGATGCCTTGTCAGTTGAGCTCCTCATTGAGAATTTCTTTGAAGAACCTCATTAGCAAAGAAGATGCTCACGTCGCTCGGCTGGCACAGCTAGAGTTACTGGATGAACGTAGAATACGGGCCTATGATCACCTACGAGTATACCAGAATCATCTCAAACGTCATTACAGTAAAAAGGTCCATCCCAGGCAATTCTGGTTGGTGAACTTGTCCTCAAAGAAAACCAACGTACTCAGCAAGACCGCGACAAGAAAGGCAAATTTGAGGCAAACTGGTTGGGGCCGTATATCATAACTGCCAAATATGGATCTAGAGCCTATAGGTTGACTACTCTAGAAGGAGATCCCCTTGACGAACCTGTCAATATTCTCCATCTGAAAAGGTTCCACGCTTAAGTCGCTTGACCTACTCCTCTCAAAAAAAATCAAAATCCAAAAAAAAATCAAAAAAAAAAATCAAAAAATAAAAATCAAAAAAATAAAAAAAAAAATCCAAAAATAGTAAAGATAAATAAATCCGTCCTATGGTGAAAACCACCTCTTGGTGGCGCCTTGGATAAGTATGGATGGTGAAAACCTGGTAATAGGCATCATCCATGGAGGGCTTAATCATTATCTACCTGGCATCCTAGTTATTTTATGTTGTCATCCGCACTATCATCTCCACCCACGTCAGCCTAGGTTGCTTGGTATTTGTTGGTTGAGCATTGGACGACCCATCTTACCTATCCCTCACCCTGAGCTTTTCTATATCCCACTTTGAGCTTCTATCTTTTGTTTCGCTTTGTCGGTCAGTCCGTGTCGTCATGTAGAACCACCCATTGTGTCAGTCTCCATCTAGGTTCATGGTCTTTTTATCGAACTACGTTGCCCCTGCGCTTTCACGTAGGCAAGGTTGATCATTTGATCCTCCCCCAGGGCATTGGTCTGTCGCCTGTTGTGTCCTTCATCATCGGTCACCATTGTCTTCTTTCTGCTTTATCCATGGTCTTTTTCCCTGAACTACGAGGGCTCTGCGCTTTCACGTAGGCAAGGCCAATCTCTGATCAGCCCCCGAGCCCCTAGGTCTTTAGGTTGTGGCTTGTCTCCCTTGTGTTGTGTCATCAAGCTATGCCTTTATCTAGCTGGTCCTTAACAAACAAAACCCACTTGTATCAATGAATCTAATCAATTTTGAAATATCCTCTATCATATCGATCTTTTCATGTCGTATCCATCATAGGTCTTAGCAGGATGCATCCTTCCTAACAGGCCTCATCACTTCCATCCATCCCCTTGATCCTATGGCAATGGACATTTGAAATTGATTGCGATCTTTTGATGCTTTTGGTTTTTGCTTATCATTTGAGTTCCCTATAATCACTTGTCAAGGCCGCCATAATCCATCATATTATGGCGTGTTTTGATTAGTCCACATAGGGGCATATCTTGATTGTGTCTTTTTGGTTGTCCCACATAGTACCCACCAAGATCCTGGAGGTCTTGTGTTATGTTGGGGCATCCTTTCGTGCTTGTGGTTATCTCAATACCAGACCCGACTAAAGTCTTTCTTTGAGACTTTGGGGTATTGGGATAACCTTCTTGTCTGGCGTGTTTCTCTCATGCATTAGACACTAATCTACCTCGGTCTTCTATACCCTGGTGTATCGTGTCTTATGCTATAGCAAAAGCCAGTGCTCCAAAGATGATAAATTGAGTTAGGATTGAATTTTTCATAATCATTGCATTCACACTCACCCTATGGTTTTGGTTGTGCAAATATTTTCCTCCATTCTTTTCCATCCTTCCCAGGATACTGATACCTTTTGACAGATGCCAAATGACATCCATCTTCACCATCACTCCATACCCACCTCCCGTCATCACATCAGTTCTTATTGGCACTTATGGCCGTGTGTTATTTCCTCTAAAAATTACAAAAATATTATGCCATATATCCATCGTCACTCGCATTACGTGTTAGGTCCACCGCCACCTGCATCACAAAGTGTTAGACGCATAATACATCACATACTGCATATATAAAATGATCATACAAAATCCATCATACACATACATACATGACAAATAAGTCAATTAGGCATCCATATACATAAATCATCATAGATCCCATAGGTCCATATTCCATAAGTGCATCAATCCAATCATCCACATAAACATCTCAATCAATCAATGCATACGCATAAGTCAAATTATTCATATTCCATAAATACATATATCTACTCATCCACATGAACATCTCATATCATAAACATAAACATAAATAAACCAACGCATAAGCATAAATAAGCATAAGCATGATCATCCATATAAAATTATTCATATTCCAATCATCCATGTAAATAACCCAACACATGAGCATAAATAAACCAATGCATCCATCCACATAAACATATAGTACCATATACACATGTATATAATCATCCATCATAAACAGAAACATACTACATGGTGTCAATACGAACTATCTCATATCAAAATACTATAATGGCTGTCACATGTCCATCATACATCACATGATAAAATACAAAATCCAGAGATATAGAACATCTCTGATCTCTGTCAAAAAAAAATCCTATACACTCCATCCTGCATCTGTCAAAAACTCAGTAGCCTGTCACCTCCCAAATGAACTCCCCACGTCTGATCTCTGTGGAGACTCAGGTCCTGCTCCTCTGCCTGGTGAAACACCTGGTGAATCACTAAAACCACGTGTCCGTGTCCCCAATGACTGAGATGGCACTGGCATCTGAGGTGTCTGCCTGGTATAACGGAATAACCGCTGAGACGGGTCTGGAACTGAATGGTAGTATGCGGCCATCCAAAATCCTGCCTCTCTCGCATTCTCCTCTCGCTCCACAACTTGTACCCGAGCAGAATTCCGCTCCTGCCGATATTTGTCTCGATCCCTGGTGATAACTCTCCTCTCCTACTCCCAGGCCTCCTGAGCTAACCGACACTGTGCCAACTCCGCCTGTAATCTATCCCTCTCTCTCCACCATCTGCACATCTGCTCCGGGCATCCCACCCACACCCTGACCTGTCGGAACATGAGCCATCGTAGCATCCCTCTCTGCCTGTAGGGCCTGCATCCGCATCTCTGCTGCATCCCTCTCCCTCTCAGCCCCCTGTGCCCGAGCCACTGCTGCATCTCTATCCCTCTGGAGAGCCTGTGCCCGCAACTCTGCTAAATCCCTCTCTCCCCGGAGAGTCGCTACCTCTGCTACTGCCTCATCCCTCCCCCTCTGCAATGCCTGTATCTCTGCCTCTGCTGCAGCTCGCTCACCTTGCACCTGCACCTATGCCGCATCCCTCTCTGCCTCCATCACCTATACCTGGGCCTGTGCTGCGTCTCTCTCAGCCCGCATAATCCGTGCCTGCTCTATTGCCATGGCCTCCCTCTCCTGCATCAACCCCATATCTCCAAGTGCCTGCTCAAGACAATGTACCCTGTCCTGAAGCTCGTCCCAGTCTCACTCGAGATCCCCTGACTGATGGCTAGTACACCCTATCTCCTGATCTACTCCCTGCTTTGTCCTCTCCTCTGGCTCCCCTCTGGCCTGTAAAACCACGACCTCTGCCTGTAACCTGTCGCGGTCCCATGTCATACTAGTCAACTCACTCCGTATCCTCTGCACCTCTGCCTGTGCCCTGTCCCTCTCCCTCACTGCTCCTGCTAGCTGGAAAGTAATGGCGTCATAATCTATCAATGCCTCCCGCTCTACTCTGGCTAGCTCGGCCTCCAGAGCCCCCACTCTCCGCTCTGCCATCTGTACTCGCGCCTCCGCCCCTCTCCCTTGTACAATGGGGTCCTCTGGAACATAAGGAACTAACGCTAATGCATCTGCTGCCGCAACATCCTCTGTCCCCGCATCTCTGTCAACATCCATCACATCCTCCTCCCCAACCACCTGCTCTAACCCCTCCTCCCCACCTGCTGGCTACTCCCTATCCCCCTGCTCTTGTCCCTCTTAATCCTCCACAATCTGGCGAACCCGAAATCGTCTCGCCTCTCCCTATCTCTCGACCACAAATCGATGTCGTGGTGACCTCCTCTCCTCTCCTAGTGCTGCCCTCACCTCCTCCCCCTCTCTGCTCTCCGGCTCCTGATGCCCCTCATGCCTCTCTACCGACGGCCGAACCTGTAACCGCCGTGGCTGCCCATGCCAACCGACCACAAACTGTCTCCTCCCCTCCTCTGACGCACCCCTCGCACCTGCCACCTCCACCTCCTCCATATCATCCACCTCCAACACCTCCACCCTCTGCTCCCCCTGAGCTCTCTGTGGCTGCCTCCTCTCCTGCTGCCGACCCTCTCTGCCCACCCTCTGCCCCTGGGCTCTCTGTGGCTGCCCCCTCTCCTGCTGCTGACCCTCTCTGCCCACCCTCTGCCCTTGGGCTGCCTATGGCTGCCCCCTCTCCTGCTGCTGACCCTCTCTGTCCACCCTCTGCTCCTGGGCTCTCTGTGGCTGCCCCCTCTCCCGTTGCTGACCCTCTCTCCGGTCTCGTCTCTGATATCTCCTCCTCCTCCTCCCAGCTCTGCCTGCCGGCTCTCTCTCATCCCTCTCGAGCTCCTCCGCTGGTCCGACACCTGCTACCCTCCCCATAGGATGAACAGGCGTAATCCTCTCCCATAACCTGTTCTGAAACCACCTCTGATACCGCTCAGTCACCACTGGTACCTGCTCTCCTCCTGTCCTCCCTGGATAAGCCTCCTGTCCTGCTGCCACCCATGATGCCCTGGCCATCGCTGGTGATATGCGGCCTCCCCATGGCAGCTCTCTGCTATACCGCCGATACAGGATAGGTGCCGTCGGGATATCCTGTATCCTCCCAAACTGTCTCAGCACTCTGTCTGGTCGATGCGACTCTATTATGCGTGGTAGAGTACCAATAATAAAACATCGGCTCAGGAAATATCCCTCATGCCTCCCCGTATCTGACCATCCCCTGAACTGACGTAACCTATATGGCCGCCACTCTATCTTCCCTGAACGCAGCTCATCAAACGCCCTCCTCCACCCCTCCATATCACCCAACATCTCATAGCGGAAAATCCACCCTCTCTCCTCCCCATATTCCCAAGCCACGGGCTCGCGGTCATCCGCTGTCCCCTCCCTCACCACTACCGGTCTAGTCACGACAATATGCTCCCACGCCCAAATCTGCAATAATGTCACATGTGTCACACTCAAGATCTCCTGATAGCAGATCCCGTGCATATCCCTGTATAGCTGCGCCAATACACAGGAACCCCATGAAAACGGTCACCCTCGCCACTCAATAATGTGGCAGATCACCTCTATATACTGCAGGCTACATGTCCGTCTGCTCCGGTCTGGTAGCAGTATCCCACTAATCAATCCACACAAGAATAATGATAAAGCTGGCACCCCTATAGTCAAACACTCATCCAAATCCAACTGCCCCTTCACTAGGGGCAACCTCACATCACCAAACAAAACTCTCAACGTCTCGTCTAACGCTGCCCCTGTAGACACCACCTCACTCACTAACCGGCCAGCAATTGGCAGTCTCAAAATACGCCACACGTCCTCCAATGTCACGGTCATCTCTCCTGTAGGAACATGGAACGTCGATGTCTCTAAGCTCCACCTCTCTATCAATGCTGTCAGCATCGCTGGATGGGCTCTAACCACTGGAAACTGCACACAATGCCCCAACCCTGCATGATCCAACACCGCCTGGTCCTCCCCGTTCATCACCGCTCTCGTCACCGCCAACACCTCCGACCGCCGCTCGTGCACTCGTAGTCTCTCAAAGCTCTGCATACATGCGCATTTTACCATTAGTCCCTTTTTCTGTTTCTCTTATTTTTACTCTTTTTTTGCTTCGCTTCGTCTGCCCCCTGCTTTGCGGCTATGCTTGGCTGAAGGGCGGCTCCACCCCCGCAGGGCGGCGGAACCGCCCCGTGCCGGGCAGCGACTCTGCCCCGCGCAGGGCGGCGGCTCCGCCCGCGCAGAGCGGTGTCTCCGCCGTGTGGGGCAGCCGGAACCACTCTGCGTCGAGGCGGCTCCACCCAGCGTAAGTGGCCAGGACGCCGGAGGAAGCGTACTCCGCCCAGCGTGAAGGCAGCCGAGAACCGCCCATCAGGACGGCTCCACCCGGAGCAGCGGCAATGGCGCTCCAGCGAAGGCGGCTCGCCCCTGACCCGGTTGCCCCAGCCCCGCACTTTCTCCTCAATTTGACTTTTTTAACGCAAACTAATGTGCACCCATTTTGCTAATTTTCGTCCCCGACAAAACCCACATTTTCAAATTTCACTTTTTTGCGTAAAAAAATGCGTAAATCACATATGAGGGTTTTTATTGCTACTCACATGCTGTCCGCCTGCACCCCCGTTGTACATTGCCCGTACTCCGTCCGCCCGGTGCACGATCGCAGTGTCGTTGTCTGTCGGCATCGTCTCTCCTCGTTGGTTTTCCCTCCTCTCCTCTCTTTCTCTCAACTGCTACAGTGAAAATGACCAAGGTAATTTTTCAAATTACCTTTTTAACCCCCCTTCCTCCAAAAGGGTATTTTTTACCTTTTATTTAACTTTTTATTCCTCTAACTAATCTCAAACTTCCCAAGGCTACCATTCGAAAACCGTGTGTCAGATCACCTCCATTCAAAAACCAAAATTGCTTAGTTTTTCGAGCTCTATTCAACGGTATCATTCTTTCCTTCCTATCGAGACATCGTCCGGGGACCCCTTTTTCCTTCCCCAACCGCCCTCTCGAGGGGGCATACCCTCTTACCATTCCTCCATTCCTTCAACTCGGTCATTGGGACATCATTAACCTTTTCACGCCAGGGGCATCACCATCCTTCATCTCTTGCCTCATTCGCATTTTATTTTTCTTCGAAACACTGTTATCCTAACAATATTTCAAAGAGGGGCAAAATGTAGACATCTAAATTTAATCACTTCCATATGATTAAATTTACCACCTTTCCATCTACCATATTAATATTAATTTATTAAATTAATATTATACCTTTGGTCTCATAACGGTAAAGTATTTAATTTAATAATTAATACTTTATCTTTCACCTTATTCCTCTCTAAATTAAATAAATACGCTAATTTATTTAATTTAGTCATTTTCCCCTTTTGATTTAAAATCAATTTAAAATTCCTTACTTTCTCTCTCCTTGTCACATCCTCCATAACCTTGCTCTAATTTGAATTAATTTAATTAATTCATGATTATGATGTGCATTCTCTTAATCATAGATTAATGTCACATCCTCCTACATTTGCCACTTGCCTCTAATTTTCCATTAATTAGCCTAATCCAATGTTTGCACAACCTTAACCAAGGTCATTAACTATTTCTAGCACCACTTTTTGGTCAATTCTTCCATTTTTCCTTTTTGGATATTGACTCTCCTTCCCATGAGAATTTTTAATTCTCATTTATTTATCCCATGTCTCTCTCCTCCCTATGTGAATTTTTAATTCACATTCCATTCTTCCAAGGCTTCTAGAACTTTGGACTTGTCACAATCTCCACATGTGACCAAGTCCCACCTTTTTGGAGCCCACCTTTTATCCTCTAGATCATCCTAGGAATGTGAATTTTTAATTCACATTTATATCCTCAACCACCTTTCCTTTTCCCATGTAGATTTTTGAGGAATTCCAAAATTCCTCAAATGTCTCTTTCAATCCCACTTGGGGACAAGAAATCCCTTTTTAAGGAAATCTCCTCACTCCCCAAGGTGCATGTCCTTTTCCACCTCATGTACCTTCTTGACACCTCACCTCCATCTCATATCCCCTTGGCCACTTCACCCTCCACATGTCAAGATGTGAGGGCTTGTGGATTCTCAACCCACCATAGCCCTTCATCATGGCCTTGTTGGAGCAATCTTGACCGTTGAATTCTCTAGAGAATTCAAGTTCTCCTATAAATACCCCCTCCTCAAGGGCATTTCCAACACTTTATATTTTCATAACTATATGCTGCCCATTAGAATCCTCAATCTTTTACCATCATTTAGCCATCTCTTCAATCATCTTGCACATTGAATCTTGCATTTTAGTCACTCAAACAATCATCTAAGGAGCACACAAACCATTACAAGCAAGGGCCAATCAAGGAGAAATCAACAGCAAGGAAGGTGAAATCGTTTGTGTTTTATTTTGTCCATTTTCCTTATTGTTTATCACTCTTTTGGCTAATCTTGAGGTGTCCTTAGTATTTTGTCATTTACATTTTTAAGTTATTTTGCACATTTAGAGCAGGATAAATTCCAAGGTATACAGCATGTTTCAGGTCTATGTGGTTTCCTAGAAGGCTGTGATTAGTTGCTTTGTTGGTCAGTGAGTTGCAGTTGGATGCCTGGTCTTTTTTGCAGATTGTCCTATGGACTGTTATCTGTTGAATCATGTTGATTGGGTGTGTTGAGTATTGCGAGGTTTGAATTAGTGGAGCTAGTGTGATCTTAGTTACTGGTTGCTTTGGAGGTGCCTGTGTGATCATCATCAAGTGGGAGATTGTTGGAAAATGTGCCTCAATCTCACAAGCTGAAACCTCTAAGAAATCATGGTCACTATGACATTCTTGTTGTCTGGCCGACTGACAGTTCAATAATATTGTGTTTTGCTCATGTTGCTGTGACTTTACTTCTATCTTGCCGAAGGAGCCTATCACTATGACTTGGTGCATTCGTTGTAACCCTTTGCTGAGTGGGAATGTCTCAGTGACATAAGGGTTTGTTATCGGGTGCCTAGCGTATGTCGGTGTGACCTATGGCGACTCGATCATCGGTGTAACCCGTTTGCTTCGATATGAAGTCTTAGTGATGGAGGGTTGTCTCACCGATATGTTTTCTCCTAGATCCATCGGGGTAACTCAAGTGTGTCGGTATGTGGTCCTAGCGAAAGGGAGATGTCTCACCAATTGTAGTCATTGGGGTGACTTGAACATTCGAGAAGATCTCTTGGCGACTAGGAGATGTTTGGCCGACTGAATACACTCGGAGTAACTCAAAGGGTATCGACATGTAGTCTTGGCGACCAAGA
The DNA here is from genome assembly GCA_007258455.2 of Sequoia sempervirens. Taxonomy (NCBI): domain Eukaryota; kingdom Viridiplantae; phylum Streptophyta; class Pinopsida; order Cupressales; family Cupressaceae; genus Sequoia; species Sequoia sempervirens. The sequence continues at coordinate 16,274 of VDFB02382741.1, forward strand.
GATGTTTTGCCGATTGGAGTCATTGGTATGACTTGAAGGCTTCGCTATGAAGTCTTGGCGACGGGCATTTGTCTCACCAACGGTGTGGGATGCGTTCGACATGACTCCTGGTGAAAGGTGAGCTCGGGGTAACCTAGAGACTTTGGCGTGAAGTCTTCGTGACAGATGTTGGTCTCGCCGACGGGGGTGCAACTGAAGTCATCAGTGTAGCTCTCGGTGCCTGATGAAAGGTCTTGGAGAAGTCAACTGAGAAAGGTCTTGGTGAAGTCAAATGTCTTGCCAACTCAGCAAGACATGAGTGCTCGGTATGTGGTCTCGGCGAAAGACATAAATCTTGCCGACTGGTGAATGCAGCGCTCGGTGTGACTTAGGACCTCGGCATGAAGTCCTAGTGAAAGACATAAGTCTTGCCAACTTGGTAAGACTTGGCTGTGCTTGGAGTGAGGTCTCGGCGAGAGACAAAAGTCTTGCCGACTACTTGGTGCTTCGGTGAAACTTCAGGAGACTCGATGAGAACTCTTGGCAAACGGTAATGTCTTGCTGATGGAAAAGTTGAAATCGATATGACTTGTGAGCATCGGTAAAACGTCTTTCCGATGGAGGAATCTCTTGCCGATGGAAACGAAATGGATGTCGAGGGATTCGGTATGACTCATGGAATTCGATATAACCTCTTGCCGACTGTTGGAACCTATGCTGATATTTTCTATGAATCCCTTGAGCATCGGGGAGACACTTCTCGTGTCTCACCGACATGGGAACTCAGTGGATTGTTTTCTTGACCGTTTGACTTGGCTCGTGGACCAATCAGAGGAAGCGAAATTCAAATGGTTGGCGGTTGGATTTTTTGTAGTAGTTGCAATGGAGCTGAATAGTCTGCAAGGAAAAATCTACACAGGAGTGGAAACATCTACGACGATAAGGTTGCTGAGTTAGAGATTGCTGTTGTGTGATCTTGATCCGATTCTCAGTGACCCTGTTGAGAACAAATGCATATATGTATGCATTGGACGTTCTGTAGAGGAGGCTGATAGGTTGATAAGCCAATGAGCTGAAGAGCCGAGAGCAAGAGAGAGATAGTGAGGACCAAGTGGTTGGCTGAAAGGCTGAGGCCATGAGGTCGAAGTAGAGGAAGAGAGAGGCAGAGTTGTGCTGGAATCTCGCTTGATCATGAATGCCATGATTGATCTTCCTGGGAGAGTTTGCTACCAGTTGTATCCAGAACGAACAAGATGTAATCTCTGAAAGGCTAAGAGCCTGAAACTGTATTGTAACATTTTGTTGCTGAATAATACAATGGCTTGAACTTTGGAGAGTGGGGTTTTTTACCCGAAAGGGTTTTCTCGACGTAAAATCTTTGTGTTCTATTTTCTGTAGTATCTTTCATGTGTGTTGTTGATTGTTGTTGAATTTACATGTGTTTCTCTCAGAAGGATTAATGTAGGAAATAGCTGTCTGTTTCCGCTTTAGGACATAATTGTACATGTCTTTGAGGCAACCTAATCGAAATGAAAGTCACCGAAGGCACTACTGTATGGTGTTTTCACTATATGTGCTCCTAGATTTCCTTACAATTGTGAGACAAGTAGTGGATCTACTAAATGACATTCATTTAAGAGTTTGAATGCAAGCACATGGACTATCTAGACAAGGGATATTGCATGGTTTTGTCATTTTTGTATCTCAGGAGATTGGGAAGCATGTGAAAATATGGAATGGGTTGAAGATTGGAAGCAAAGATCATTGACACCTACAAAAGCACACGGTCAATATGAAACAATTGAAGATAATGATCAGTGTTTGCATCAAAAGACTATGACCGTGTTTCAGACCTTCTACAAGAAGGTAATTTAATTCAATTTATTTCACTTTATTACTATTTTGTAATACTAAATTATTTATTTATATATATATGAATGGATCATGTATGTAGATTGGTCAAATTACATGGATGTGTGCACAAGTTATTAAATCAAATTTTGTTTGCAGGACATGTGTATGTCATTGTTGCATCTGAGGGGAATGAAGAGGAAATAGAATATTGGTTGGATCGTTGTGTGAAGACTAAACATAAGTTAATAGCACCTCGAGAAGATGATGATGGCTATCATTATCCAACAGTGGTGATCCCCTTAAGACATCCCCTTGAGCAAATTTTTATAACAAGTTTTTGATCCCCTTAATCAAATTTTTAGAACAAGTCTTTGATCCCCTAAATAAAATTTTGAGAACTTATTTGATGATGTTTAAATAATTTTTTCCAATAGGATTGGTGGTGGTTGTTGGCACTTGGCTATGAAAATACCTGATAAGGAAGAATGGTCTTCCTACATTCGAAGATTATGGAACACATAAAAAGATTATACACTATTCACATTTGGTGGTGGTAACAAATATAAAACTAGATTGACATCGTGGAAGACCTACAAATAAAGTGCTATGGACAATTTCTATGGAAGAGCATGAGACAATCATAGATGCGTTGAAAAAAAGAGAGGATGCAGATGGTATAATGGAATAAGTAAATACAGGTAAATATAGTTTTAGTTTTATATTGTCCTTTTAAATAGATTAAATACATGTTTTGATATTGGTCAAGTGTGTTATTAGTTGAAATTGATTTAAATTTTCCTTTTATAGATCCTTAAGCCATCATCACAAAAAGGAGAGTTCATGGAGATTCAACCTAGACAACATGGAATACTTGGTAAAAACAAGTAATTATTAGTTAAATTATATTGAAATACATGTTTTGATTATATATTGATATTGCTTGTAAATTAATAGTTAAAATTGATTTATTATCCTTTTTTGTATCCTTAAGACATGATCACATTGATCTCATACTTTGAAACAAAAAGGAGAGGATGTAGATTCAACCTACACACATATGTGGAATACTTTTAAATACAGGTACTTGAGTTGTGTACATATAGATAGTTTTATATAAATTAAAATATGTATGTTTTGATGATTTCATTGATATTGCTTGTATCATTTTGATATCAGGTGGCATAAAGACCTACTACATTCCGGGCACATTTTGAGATGTTCTTGAGATGGCATAGCCAAATTTTGTAAACATTGTTTTGAGATGACATATATGTACATACATACTTACACAAGTAAACATTGTGTACAAATTACAAATACATGTACATACACAATTATACTCTATGTAATTTTGTGTATCAAAATCAATATTCTATATTTTTTTTTGTTAAATGTGCATGTTTTCCTACATTGAAACTTTATATTTGATTGTATAATCACTAAATATCCTATATATTATACTTAATTATAACATTTGTTTTGGTGAGTCACCCTACTTTGAAACTTTAAATTTGATTTTATAATCACTAAAAAACATGTATATTACTTCTTTGATCCCCTTAAGACATCATATTAGGACCCCTTAAGACATCCCCTTAAGATGTGTCGTATTAGCACATATCCTAAATATTATACTTAATTATATCATTTGTTATGATGAGTCACCCTAAAGTATAGTACTTGTTTATATCACTTAATATTTATACTTTATTGTACTCTTCTTTGATCCTCTTAAGATGTCGTATTAGGACCCCTTAAGACATGTTGGATGCTATTATTTGTTTTGACAACTAATAAATTAGTGTTTTTTATGGAACATGAGGTCAAGAGGACTTCTATTAATACCCCTTAAGACACGTCGTATTAGGACATATCCTAAACATTATACTTAATTATATCATTTGTTATGATGAGTCACCCTAAAGTATAATACTTGTTTATATCACTTAATATTTATACTTAATTATATACTTCTTTGATCCCCTTAAGACGTCGTATTAGAACCCCTTAAGACATGTTGGATGCTATTATTTGTTTTGATAGCTTATAAATTAGTGTTTTTTTGTGGAACATGAGGTCAAGAGGAATTTTATGTTATTAATTTTTCTCTAGCACTATTCATGATTTGTAAATATGGGACTACATGATTTAATTTCAAAACTTTAGCCTATTTTTGGATAATTAAGTTCTTTAATTTAATGTTGTAAAAGAACTTGGAAATATGGTGTATACTTATAGAAATTTTTTTTTGGAAAAACTCGTTGCATTTTGATTGGTATTTATGTTTATTTTATAGAATTTATTAATGCTTTTGTTCTCTAATCTTGTATGGTATTGTTTATTTCTTAAAATTTCATCCTTTTTGGTATATAAACAGATTGTTTTTGTTTGTAGATTATGATTTATTTTCTTATTTTATTAGATCTAACTTGTATATTATGACCCCTTAAGACATCATATTAGGACCCCTTAAGACATCCTATTAGGACGTGAATTGAATAAGTTCATTGACTAATTATCACTAATTACTGAATGTACATATCATGTATGGATCACTAAATTTGTAAAGTACAAATATTAAAATGTCCTACTAATTTCAACTTTAATTTCATATTTATATTTAATTTCACATAAATGTCCTATATTAATTTCTTGACTATGAACATAAAATTCATAAGTGTACATGTGTAAATTAAAATTGAACAATAATAAAATCCATTATTTACAATATATTAAGTGCATGAAACCAATATATTAAGTGCATGAAATAAAGTCCATCAGAGTACAACCCATGAAATAAAGTTCAATAGAGTACATGAGAAACCAAATATGTAGTCCATGAAACAATCAAATATAATCCATAAAATCATGTTTAGGTCATGTAAAATCTCTATAATCAAGAGACCTCTTCACACCATGCGGACTACATGGATGACTTGAAACACTATGTACAAGAGAAAGATGAAATCAGATGTAAGAGACGGTGAAAAATGATTTAATGGTCAACAATTTAATTTATAATTCATCATAAAATTAAATTACCATCATATCTAGATCTGGATGCTTTGGTGCACCTAGACGAACCTCTGAATTCTCTGAATCAATATATATATATATATATATATATATATATACAAGACAGAAAGTTGAAATTAGATGTTTAGTCTACAATTAAAAATGATTTAATTCAATTTAATTTATAAGTGATCATATTTAGATTGTATCGTAAGAGGTTGTGCACCCTCTACTCCAAGACCTGTTTGTACATGCTCAACTACAAGATGTGTCTCATGTTATAAAAGAAAAATAATTTAACATGTATGAGCTCATATATATATATATTCAATTTTAAATTTAATTAAAGTTATTCACAATGTATAATTTGTAATTGACTTTAAATATAATAAAATTTTAAAATACCATGATATTTGGAGCCTACTCTGCATGTCCTCCTAGAGGTGTAACAATGACTGAGTCATGGTAGAAAGTCGCACTAACAAATTCCTACAAGATCAAATTTAAAGCATGTATACTTGAATTAGGCTAAAATATATATATTCAAGTTTGCACATTTTGTGTAGAAACTTTTTTAAACAACCTAAAATTTAGAGGCCTCACGAGTAGTAACAACATCTAATGTTTGTTTGATGCCCATTCTCATTGTCGTATCAACCTAGACATACATATAGACATTTAATGCTTATAACATTTACAAGTGTACATGCTCATTTGATATATAGTGAATTCAAAATTCATAATTGTAACTAGATATATAGTAATGTAAGTTAAACAATTTACAATATTTAAATGTACCTACCCCTGATCTGTGACACTCGATAGTGGAGGAGCGCTTGACAACCCCTCAGGTGGAATTGAAATGGAAGTCGATTGCATAGCATTGATTTGGTTTTGAATGGATGCCACTTGTTCATTTATACGTGCTTTCAAGCGAGCTTGATCTGATCTAGTGGGTGGTGGAGGTGGGATATGAGGTGGAGGGGGTGGAGGGGAGCCTTGGGTGGAGGTGGAGGTTGTTGAGGTGCTAGATTGATAATATCATCAATGTTAAATTGATCCATGATATCAGATATAAGTGTTCACCTGCATTAAATTATACAAAATTAACATACAAACTTACAAAATTACAAGAAATAGTTAAATTTGAAGCGTACATGCAAATTTGTTTAAATAGGATGTGCATACATATACATTGTACATACATATGTATTGATTGAACTTGAGCATGTGCATACAAATTTCAAAATTTAAGATCTAGAGCTATGTAATTTTAATACATGTACATACTAAAAAATAAACTTGAAACATTCACAAAAAGCTCATTTATGTCTAACGCATATATATATATATATATTACATTTTTCCAATAAGAGAAATCATGATCTAGTAGATAGTCATAAAATATATACTAGTATAAATTCATCATTATAAGTTCATAAATTCAACCAAATTCATAAATTCATCACTAAAAATATCCATGCAAACAAAATCATAAATTCATCACTAAAAATATCCATCCAACCAAATTCATAAATTCATCACACAAAATATCCATCGAACCAAATTCATAAATTCATAACTATAAGATCATTGTCTTAATTTATAAAGTATTGCGGCTCTCTACTACATCTCTTCATTTTTGTGTGTTTTACTTTTCAGAATCAAAATTTATCCTCTCCTCTATCCATCGTCGATGCTCATCTAACATCCCATCCATAGCCCTAACAACATCAACAACATTTTGCATCCTAGATGCAATCATCCTCAAAGGTGGTGCAATACATTCTTCATTTTGAATAATGTTGATTTGATCCTGAATGGTTTTAACATCGGCATTGATTCGTGCTTGCAAGCATGCACCATTGGTTTCAGGTGGTGGATGTGGGGGGTTATGAGGTGGAGTTGGTGGAGGTGGAGGTGGAGGTGGTGGAGATGGAGGGAATGGAGGTGGTTATGGATATTATTGAATTGATCCATGTGATCTCTAAGATATAAGTGAGCCTACATTAGATTTGTAATATCAAAATATAAGATACATGTTTAGGAAATACCCTTAAACCATTCAATATAAATGGCCTAATTGAATACAAATGATAAAATGTGTAAGCCTCATTTATTTCTAAGGAATGCTACTTGAATGAAAAAATAATTAAATATTAATATAGGACAATTTATGAATTCTTTAGGGTTTACGGTTTAGAGTTTAGGATTTAGGGTTTAGGGTAATAGGATGGCTTAAGGGGATCTATGTAGTAAGGTCCTTGGACAAAATGACATGGCTTAAGTGAATAAAATTTGGTGAAGTTTCCCAAGGAAACCAAATTTCATTAAGGTCCTAGGTCAAAATGATGGTTTAGAGTTTAGAGTTTAAGGTTTAGGGTAATAGGATGGCTTAAGGGGATCTATGTAGTAAGGTCCTAGGACAAAATGACATGGCTTAAGGGAATAAAATTTGGTGGAGTTTCCCAAGGCAACCAAATTTCATTTTAAGGTCCTAGGACAAAATGAATGCTTTAGGGTTTAGGGTTTAAGGAACTTAGGGTGAAGTTTGGGCGGCCCTTGGAATAATGTACTTGCAAGTTAGTGAACAACATTTTCTTGTGGAACAGTTGGTTGAGATAGCTCTTGTTTTGATTGACCAACCTCTCATGAAATCTCATTCATATTATAATCTTCCATGATCTTATTATTGTTAAATTTGGTTGCCTTGGGCAACTTCACCAAATTTTGAGAACTTCTTTGATCCCCTTAAGAAATGTCATATTAGGACCCCTTAAGACATCAATTTATAGTTTAGGGTGATAGGATGGCTTAAGGGGATCTATGTAGTAAGGTCCTAGGACAAAATGACATGGCTTAAGTGAATAAAATTTGGTGAAGTTTCCCAAGGCAACCAAATTTCATTAAGGACCTAGGAAAAAAACATGGCTTTAGGGTTTAGGGTTTAGAGTTTAGAGTTTAGGGTTTAGGGTAATAGGATTTCTTAAGGGGATCTATGTAGTAAGGTCCTAGGAAAAAATAACATGGCTTAAGGGAATAAAATTTGGTGGAGTTTCCCAAGGAAACCAAATTTCATTTTTAGGTCCTACAACAAAATGAATGCTTTAGGGTTTAGGGTTTAGATTTTAGAGTTCATGGTTTAGGGTTTAGGGAACTTAGGATGAAGTTTGGGTGGCCCTTGGAATAATGGACTTGAAAGTTAGTGAACAAAATTTTCTTGTGGAACAGTTGATTGAGATAGCTCTTGTTTTGACTGACCAACCTCTCATGAAATCTCATTCATATTATAATCTTGCACAATCTTATTATTGTTAAATTTGGTTACCTTGGGAAACTTCACCAAATTTTGAGAACTTCTTTGATCCCCTTAAGAAATGTCATATTAGGACCCCTTAAGACATTGGTTTATGGTTTAGGGTAATAGACTGACTAGTTTATGAATATTTTTGATTTTATAAATAGACTGACTATTTCTGTAACGTAACAGAAACACATAATTATGTATTATTAAGATTGAGTTTGATGTATACTTTAACTTGATATTTTTTTAATTGAATATAAGATTATTTTATTTAACATGTTTTTCATTAATATTGATTAAATATATATATATATATATATATGAAGTTTAATATACTATGATAAAGTTGAATATTTCCCACTTAATTGAATTTTATGATATAAAATTAGTTAATGTTGAATCTTATTTTATTTTGGATTGTTTGGAATTGAAAGTACCTAAAAGAAAGAAAATAAAAATATTTAGATTCTTTTAGTGTCTAGATAATGTTATGCCTTGCATAACCACCCCATTTTGTTTTTGGTCAAAATGGGTCCCCCTTGTGTTTGTTTGTCCTTGGTGTCCTTGTTTGGGTCTTAGAAGTTGTTCTTTTTCTCCCAAGTCCTTGCTTCTTTTGCTTTTCGGGTTCCGGTTTTAGGAAGGAACATGCACTTGTTACTTTTCATAAGGTTCAAGTCCCTGTGAGTCCCGGTCACGACCCCATATTTTTCCTTGTCTTTTCTTTGTTTGTTCGGGTTTGGATCGCGTACCAGCACTCACAGTTGTTGCTTTGCGAAGTGTAAGTTTTTGTGCATGTCCTAGTTTCAACCCCCCTTTTGTCTTGTATGTTTTGCTTGTGCCGGAGTCGGGTTTTTGACCGGAACCGGAACCAATAAATTTGTAAAGTTCTTGTTCCTATTTATGGTCTGATCCTGATGTCCAACTCATTTTTATGTCTTTGTTCACTTTGGGATCAGACTTTGGACCGTGACTCAAAATTTGCACCTTTTTGAAAGTTCTAGTTTCTTCGTGTGTACCGATCTCGGTTCTTGTTTTCTTTTGCCTTTCAGGATCGGACTTTGGACCGTGACTTGTGCTTTGAACTTTTCAAAGTTCTAGGTTCATCTCGCATCCCGATTCCCGATCCCCATGTTGTTTTGTTTGTTCATCGGATTTCAGGCCATGGGTAGTCAACTGAACTTTACACCTTTTGAAAGTTTGGTCTTGATCCATTCCTTGACCCTGACTTCCACTTACCTTCGTTCTTGTACCTCGTATTTATGACTCCGCTCAAATCCTGAGACCTGACTAACCTGCAATTAATGCCATAACTGCTCACACGTGTAAATGGGTTTTTATCTTGCCACTTCTCGATTTCCGTCCATTCTGCTTTGAAGAGTTTGGTGAACAGAATGAGAGCGGCACTGAGCTAGGGTTTGAGGAATTCATTGTGATTTGTCAACGTGCTACCAGAATTCTTGTTTGCATTTGAAGGTAGGTTTTCTTACTTTCGTTTTTGTCCTTGTTTCTTTTTTTTTCTTCCATTCTGGTTGCTTTTGTCTCGCGTGTTTTTTCTTGTCTTCTTTTCATTTTTCTTTTCCTCGTTCAGCTTTGTTTCGCCTCTCTGTGTTTTCTTTCGCACCGTTTGGTGCATTTTCCTTCGCTCTCGAACCCTTGTTTAATTCATTGTGCATTGTTTCATGCTCTTTGTGTTGTCATCTTGTCTTTTGGTCACGGTATTGTCTATCTCGTTGTGCCCTAGTTGTCTAGGGTTTTCTCTTCATTCAGGTCGAACTAGTTTGAATCGACAATTTTGAAGTTCTGATCATTAAAATCAAAGGTTCTTGATCCCACGTGTAACCCGGTCCCAAATGCACATTCTAGGATACTGTCATATTTGTTACGACCTTCGTTATCATTACCCTTTTGATTTCTCAATCCCCACATGTATATCAGGGTCGGGAATCAAACCAACACTCACATTTGTCTATTGATCGGTGTCGGTTCTTCCACTTGTCCGATCCCCGCATTACTATCAAGATCGGGGGTTGGACCGATACCATGAGCTTGTTTTAAATTGTTGAATAAGTGTTCTTCCAAGTCCCACTTCTGACCCTCACACTACCATCGGGGTTGGAAGTTGTTTTGATACCAAACTATTAACCCATCAATTGATACATGGACCTGACGACACCCTAATCCTGATTCCCAACATCTTATCGGGATCATAACTCAGAGTTGACATGTTCCCAGTATGCACATTTTAAGGCTTGGTTCATGATGGAGTCCTGACCCCAACTCCTAGTATCTTATCGGGTTCAAAACTCGAGAAGCTATTGAAACTTGCCCATTTTGAATGGGTTTGGTTCTGGATGATAACCCAATCTTGACTTTCGATTCAACATCAGGTTCAGAACTATGCAAAGATCCTCTTCATCGATTTCATTGGATAACTACCACTCCCTAGTCGCGACCCGATCCCAACTCTCAGTCACACTGTGGGATCGGATGGTGGATTGATATCCGACTTGTTTACTATCATTTGTCTAGGTACCTGGCCAAGACCTGATCCCGATCCTGACTCCTAAACATTACGAGTTAGACTCTGGATTTGCATTCAAATTCTTTCTTAACATAGGTATGGTACCTAGTCATGACCCAATCCCGACTCCTGATAGAATTCAATTTATGCTTAAAATAGCTAAGTTCTTGGTTTTGTTCTGAACCCAAGGCCCGAAATGATGAGTTAAATTATTGAATTGGATTCTAACTTGAATTAATATGGATGTCATATGATTTCTTGTTCTTAAGTTACTCCTCATATATCTTTCCTATTTGCCTAATAATAGAAAATTACAAGATAACTAACAAATGTCTGACTCCGAAGAGGAAGTACATATTGAGGAAGTGCTTGCTGAGGGAACATTTGAGGGAACATCAAAGAGAGAAAGAGTTAAGAGATTAAAACCAAAAAAAGTGCCTTACATGATGAAGTATAAGTATCATGGGAACCTAGTTCCATCTAAATTTGACTTTGAAGTCATGAACATAACTGACACATTGGTGGGACATATGGATTTAGAGCAGTTCAACAAAGATAAGTTTTTAGAGGATGTTGCCCCAAGAGCAAGGAGAATTGCAGAGTCAGGGCTAGCTCATATAGCTAGTTTTCCTATAGTTGTACAGTGTCCTGAGTTTATTCTAACTGTTGCTCAAACTTACAATCCTACTCAAAGACAATGTATTGATGCTCAAGGTAATGTTATCATTGATTTAACCCCGGCCATGATCAGACATGTTTTTGACCTCCCTCCTTACCCCGATCTTAAGATGATGACTGAGGCTAAGGAACTTGAACTATGGGACAGGGATGTGGAAGGAAACAAATAGCTAATCAATAAACGATGGCTGAAGAAAGAAAATAAGTCAGTGAAGAAAGTGCCACCTTTAATCCTAAGAGGTCAAAATTTTCTGAGGATATAGGAGATATTATCACACTATTGGCTAGAGCGTTTGGAAAATCAAATTCTCGTATCTTTGAACACTAGATGTTTCCTTTCATCCAATTGATTCTAGATGGAAAGCAACACTTAGATTGGGGGAAAATAATCTCAAATAACATTCATGACCAACTCCTCAAGGTAACATAGACTAAGACATTTTATATGTCTTCTTATGTCATGTACTATGTAGCAAGGATTGGAAGGTTTCTTGGATTGAGCAATCAAGGGTCAATGGATGATGGCCTAGATCAAAAGAAGGTTTGGGAGCATTATGATCAACTTGAGCTAAAGGAGTCTGAGAAGCACTTTAAATGAGTCAATGATGCTTTTCTGTATGTGGTTATAAATCAACTCATGGGTGACATTGGTTTCATATTGTCACGAGAAGCTATGGAGTTCATTCGAGAATGGGGGTATTGGTTTATTCAATATCCCAAGACTACTTATTTCAGGTTATTTGGTTTTGATGGCCAACCTTTTAAGGTGCCAAGATGTTGTGGCGATAGGTGGATTCTTATGGAATTTTCTAGGAAAGCTATGGAAGTAAATGTTGTATTCTCCTCGCAACATAAGATTGTTGCTCATTCTTTTCCCTTGAAATTGGGATTCTATTCTTGTTCTTCTTCGGTAATGGCTAAATCAACAACGAAGGAATTCTAGGTTTTAAATTTGCAACAACACACTTTCAAGAAAAAAATTGATCCTAAGAAGAAAATGTATGTGTTGTATCCCTCTCACTTTTCTCAGCATATTCCACTTCTTGAGGAATTTTTGGCTAACCTTCAGGATCAATTTGAAGGAAAAAGGGCTATGAGAGGTTAACAATTCCCCAAATGAGGGATTTTGATGTTAAAACTGATATTCCTGAAGGCACCATAGATGATGGGATCACACTTGATCCTTGGTATGATATGGACCATGTGGCCACAAAGAGTTTGGAGCCCATTAATTGGGTAGAAAAAGAAGAGACTAAGATCAGGAAAGTATCACGGGGAGTGGTAAACAAGAGCTTGAAGTGGATTGAACTCCGTCTAAAACAACCAAGAGTTGTGGTGTCAAAAAAGAGAGGTTCTAGCAGTGAACCCACTTCTTCCACAAAAACTAAACAATATAAAAGGTTAAAGAAAGGTGTTGTCATGGTGGAAGCAGCTATAGAAGAGCATCCATAAACAAAAGAATACGTTTCTTTACAAAAGATTGATGATGCTTTGCATAAAGCAAAGATTACTTATGAGGCGGTTGCTGCTAGGGTTACTTCAGGTTTTGCTACCACACCCTTAACTATTGTTCACCTTGGTGAAGATATTTTTTGAGGACATGTTGTTCCTCCAAAAATTGAAGAAAGTGCTCCTACCGTGCCATTAACTTTGAGAACTACAACTATTGAAAAGGAAACACCTCTTGTAGTAGACATAGCAGATATTTCTTCAGATTTTGAAAGAACTCTATCTCGGGAAGGAGAAGGACCCGAATGGGAAGAATATCTGAAGAAGGTTGAAAACGAACCAGGAGAAGAAGAAATTGGGTTTGAAGTTGGTAGTTTGCATAGTGCAAAAGCGAAGCTAAATGATGTTTTAATTGAAAGAGAATAGGAAGAAATAATGGAGAGTGCTCAAAAGTTAGCTGCTGAACAGGCTAGCCAAGAAGAAGAAGAACATAGGAAGAAAATTGAAGAGCTAGGTAGGGAAAAGGAAGTGACTGAGGCATTGAAGAAAGCAGAAGAAGAAGCTCATGAACAAGAATTGAAGGCTGCTCAAGAAAAGGAATTAGAGGAAGAGCTTCCGGCTAAATAATTGGAGCAGCAAAGGTTGAAGGATGAAGAGGAGGTTGCTAGACAGGAGGAAGAAATGAGAAATATAGAAGAAATAAGAGCTGAAAATGAGAGAAAGGAACATGAATGATTATGTAAGGAGAAAGAGGAGCTACAAAAGGCTACTTCTCAACAAACCATTGGAATAATTTCTTCCACACCTCCCTCCTCGACACCTCCTAATGTCCAACAAATAGCCACTCAACTAGCTGCCCCCACTTGGTTGAAATTGAATTTGGAGAAGAGGCAACAAGTACAAGCCCAACTAGTAACATGGGATGAGATGAGAACAAAAATAGACAAGGTAAAGTCAAGGGAAAATCCTTGTTCCATACACTCAACCAAGTTAACTGCTAAAGGAGATCTAGTAGCAAAAATTGCTACCCCAATTGCTGACAAAAATGATAGAGTTGCAACTCAAAGATTATCAGATAAGTACTATTAATCTAGGAAAGCATACCAAAAGTCAACAAATAAATTTGATAGATATTGTTGCCGCCACCACCAAGTCAAAATTGATTAAAGATAAGCAAGCTAAGGGTGAGCTTAAGGTAGAATTGGGAAAAATGAAGAATTTTATAAAGGAGTTAATTTCATCTACTCCTGAATAGCCTGCACCCTCAAAGGCCCCTATTTTGATGAGCAGAAAAAGGTGGATGGCCTTAATGAAATGAAAAAGAAGGCCACATGGTTTGATAACTAGTTTAATGTATTTAATTCAGATATAAATGAGAATCTAGATGAGGGTTTTAAGTGCTATTATGTAGGTCTTAAGTTGGTTAAGGAGATGGAAGAATCCATAAGGAAATGGTGGGAGGAGGAAGAAAAGCTCAGGGATTATTTGGGGAAGCTAAAGGTGATTGCCAAAATTTCTGATGAGGAATTAGTCTAGTCACATATTTTGGGGGATGAAGGCCTTGAGTTTATTTCAAAATCTATTAATGTATCTATCTTCAAAATGAAAAATCTCCTTGAATAGAGAATTGTCATGCTTAAAAGCATTCACAAAATATGGGAACATGCAGGCATCTTTGAGGAGATCATTTCAAAACTAATTGGTAGAATATTACCTCCTGAGCAGAGACTTGAATCATTAGGAGATATAAAAGATTCTTGGGAGGAAAGGCTCGATGAAATAATGAAACAAGGAGACACTATTGATTTGATGCTCATGGATAGGCTGCTTGATATCAAAACTAACATGCGGTGGGTAGTCATAGAGATTTGTCACCTAAAAGAAATTGTTACTGCAACAAGAAAGAAATTTGAAGAGTCAATGTTTAAAGTTGACTGGGTTGATGGGTCAGATGATGATGTGCTGAAACAATTCTTCTCTAATTATGATGAGTATCATGGGACCTCTCAAGAGGGTGAAAAGTGAAGAAAGTGTTTCAATTATCTTTTTGAAAACAAAACTTTCAGGGCAGTTTTTGAGCAGGTGGATGACTGTGAGTCAGGGTTGGCAGATCAAGAATAACACATGGTGATCAAACAAATAACTGAGTTGAGACTTGTAGTTCAAATTTTGGATTAAAGAAGCAGGTGGCACACCTATTCAGCTTCAACAATTTTGGCAGAAACAAATATTTGGAGTTAATTGGGCATCCCTACAATTGTGGATCTAGGCCTTAGATTATGGATCTTGAATCTCGATGGGATGAATTGGTGCTAAATTTTTCTATATGTAAAAATTATCTCCTAATTGTAATGGTCAGCTAATTGAAGTCAAATTAGCTACTTGAACGAGAGATTAAATAGTTTACTATTTTATAACTTTTTATGCAAAGATACTGAAAAATACCTTTTACAAATTTAATGCAATTTATGCTATTTTCAAAAGTTTGTTAGTTTAGTGATAATGTTAATGAACAATGGTCATTTGTATGCCAGTGAGCTTTGTTGAGCATAAATGTCTCTTATTTGATGAAAAACAATAGAAGATTCTAAATTTGAAAACCATTTCATTGAATTATCCATGGATGATGTTTCTTTATATTTGTTGATTTGTTAATTTCGGTAACGAGCTTAAATGATATTTTGTTGTTTGAAAAGAAATTAAAAAAAAGGGATGATGAATGGTTGTATGCTTTAAAACTTGCACTATGAATGAATGCAATGGTATGGATTATTCTATAGATTGTGTTATTTTGTGGTTTTAGTTGGTTTAAAATGCTCATTACGAAGTTTATGTGTCTGAATTTAAAGAAATCTATGTTCATGTATTGTTGTCCTAAGCCCTGTCCTATCTTTTGTCATTTATTTACACCCCCCCTAAATGTTAGATTAGTTTGTGCTATTGAGTTTGTATTCTTTACCAACATGACCCGTGAACATTACAGTTGCATAGGCCACTGAATGATGACAACATAGTTGAGAACCAACTATAGAGACCTTAGAAGATAGACGGTTTTAGATTATTTATCTTTTTCAGGAGAAATAAAGTAGAAATATTTTGTTTTAACGTTGTTGTGTTACATTGATCATCAACAAGAAACTAGTGCAAATTGAGATTTTAGAGTAAACTAGAAGCCTAATTAACAACTAATTGACTAGAATGAGAGTTAAGATTGTCGAAAGACAAGATACAACACATGAAAACATAAAATGGAAACAAGGTGTGACTAAGAGAGATCGAAACATAAATTAGAAATGAATGCACATATTATCTAATTAAGTGACAACTGGAAATGGATTACATACAAGGATTTAGGAATTTTCTAACTAAATTTGCAAACAAACATTGAAAATTTATCAATTTTAATGATCCAGTAGTCCCACAAGTAAAGTTTAACATAGGGTACTGCCATAATAGTGGTTTACACTTTCTAGGAGTTACTGATTTTTGATGAAATCACATATTTTTAGAAAATATAATGATTTAAGCCTTGAAAAGTTTCATTTAAAGGATTCCAATTGAAGAGAATTTGATCAAACCATCTTAGACCAAGCCCCCTTGGACAAAACCCTACTAGTTTTAAACCATACCTATAACGGAGTCTCCTTTACACCTATCAAAATGCTGATAAAAAGTCACTTTTGACTTACCTTTTGGGCGATCAAATGAATTCATTTAAAATTTATTTTTTTGTAAGTATGTAGTCCTTATTATAAGCTTCCAAAAAAGTATAATTTTAATTAAATTAAATTTGATTATTATAGTTATTTTTTATTTCTTTTGAATGTAGGTTTTTCACCGAAAATAAAGCTCTTTGTTCTGCACATGTGGAAAAATGGTAGATTATAAAAAAAAATGAAAAATATGAGTGCATCAGATATTGAAGTCCTTGATCCAACAAAAAAAGAAAAAATGAATTTTGATACATACAAAAAAAGTTACGCGTTATACGGTCCGCCTATGTTTGAATTGTAATTGGTTTGACTTTGAAACTTGATTAAGGAAAAAATATTCAATAAAACACTATGAAACAAATTGGAAGCATGATATATCATAGTGAAAAATATAAATTTGAAAAAATTATAATTTTATCCTTAATGGAAAACAAATTATGCGTTATATAGTGATCGTCACTCCTTAAAAATGTTGTTTACTAAAAAAAACTAGTTTTTGAAGGAGATAGAAAAAGAAGTGCAATATGATTCCAAATATTTTGAAAAAAATATATTTAGAATCTACAGACAAAATTTCACAAATCACTAGTTTGCATCATCTTCAAATTCCTCACGGTTTAGCCGCTATAGGTGCCCGGAAATGGAGATTTAGTTAAAAAAAATTATTTCAGTGTCCAGTTTGGCCAAAAATTGTAAACCAGTATTGTGGGATTACCCCATATTGTTTTCTATTCTAATTATATCTATGTTCATAACGTTTAATTGATTGTGTCTCTTGATGAATACACATTTAAATGTATAATATTTACCAAATCCTATATTTCATTATCAATATCAAGGACCCTAATTTACTATGTATTGAAACCTAAATCTATCGAATAATTTCTTCCATAGGCATGCCTACATACTTGTCTACATAAAATGCAAATGAAATTTAAAACATTTAAGCAATGCAAATCAATTTTTTCCATTATCAAATATTCTTGAGCTTGAAATCGAGGTTTTCATTTGAATGCAAAATTTATTGTTTGATTTCAATTTAGGGTTTTAGAAAAAAAAATTGTTTGGACTCAATTTAGGGCTTGAAGAAAAAAGTAGGGTTTTCAATGGATTTTTTTTGTTTCATTTCAAATTAGGGTTTTCAATGATTTTTTGGTTTCATTTCAAATTAGGGTTTTAATGCAATTTCTTTTGTTTCATTTCAAATTAGGGTTTTCAATGCAAATATTTTTGTTTCATTTCAAATTAATGTTTTCAATGCAATTTTTTTTGTTTAATTTCAAATTAGGGTTTTCAAATGCATTTTTTCTTGTTTTCTTTCAATTTAGGGTTTCCAAATGCAATATTTTTTGTTTGATTGAACAATTTAGGTTTCAAAAGCTAATTTTTTTTCTTAAGATATGATCTAAGGATGATTTTTTCGTTTCTAGAAGGTTTCATTTCATTTTTTCTAGATTGGTTCTACAAACTATCACTTCTTCTATTACAAGTAAAAAAATACATAAAAAGCTAAATAAATAGAAGAAAAACATGCTAAAACCTACTTTTGTATTAAAAAAATTTAAAAAAAATGAAAAAACACAAAGTTTGGGCATGGAGGTGTACCTGGAGGTCATTGTCATCACATATCTCTCTATTGAATTGGGATCCCAAACTCTGCTAATAACAGAGTTTCACTTTTTTTTAAAAACAAATACCAATTGAAAATAGGATCTCATTTTGTAAAGATCAGGATCCAGTTTCCCATCCGTCGGTTCGGGACCCAATAATAAATGGGATCCCAATTTTTAAATAACATGATCTCATTTAGAATTTAGGGTTGGGATCTCGAGGCTAAATGGGATCCCATTTTCTAAAATCGGGATTCCGTTTGTTAAAAATTGGGATCTTGTTTGTTAAAAATCGGGATCCCATTTTTTGGCAAGTCGATTTCATTTTTTTGGCTAAGGAAAAAACTTCCACATTTCATGGACTCAACTTCTTGCACTTACCCTTTCATGTTTGTACTTGTATGCTCATATATTAAAACCTCTACATTTCTTGATATGCATGTATGAAAGGATTATTGAAAGGGTTTATTGCATGTTGACAAACTAGTTATCATAATTAGCATAGTTGTACTTGCAAAGATTTACTTGTTGCTTTAAGAGATGTTGGACTGACCAATGTTGATGGCAAACTATTATGTTGCACTCATGATTGACTTCCATGTGCATGAGTGTCAATTATGGTTTCGTTTGGGTGAATTCTATGTGATGAACATGATATGATTAGATGATGATATGTCTTACTGCATGTATTTCATTACTCCTATTTAGTATTACATTGCTATTTTTCCTCGTCCTGGGTTGAGTATTCTTTGATGGTCTAAAGAATTCCAGGGAAGTGTTTCACTTCATGGTAGGGAAAAAATGCACTCTAACAATGTTCTCTCCCTTGAAGGAGGTCAATGGAGATCAAGTTCAAAAGGATCCTGTCGAGAAGGCTCAAGTTTTAGTTTAACGCAATGTCTTGCTATTGAATGTAAGGTCTTTTGTAAGGAAAATGATCCCATATGAATTTCCTTGTAAATGGAACATGTACTTTAAATTATTTTATCCTCTTCTTATGTCGTGGCCACGTGTCATTTTTATATTCGTGATGAAGTGTAATTTCTTAAATTTAAATGTGTTAATTAAGTTTATTTCTATGGAGGTTATTACATTTGGAATTGAGTTCACCTTGCTTAGTTGTGACACTTGATCAAATGAACCTCCTAGGAAGTGCTTAGTGCATCATGCATAAGCAAGTTGGTATGTGTATTCATGTGAAGAGAGTCTTTTATACTTTTGCCACCTGATAGGAAAGTGACAATGTCCCTTGTCTTAGAGTACTTGGAAGCAAGATAGTCACTCTCGGGGTAGTGCCTTTGAGACATAGACTTGTCATTAGAAAGATTGATTTTGATCAATGTTGAGTTGACAACATCTAGGTAAGTTTCATATGCATGACCTAAGCCCTTGTGTATCTTAGAAGGGACCGTTTGGGAAATTTTGATAAACGATTGCATACTTTATCCATATGTTGGACCTGCATGTTTAATTCTTTGTCCTTTTGCATGTTGTTTGATAGTTGTTGCCTCATACTATTGAGCTCTCTAGATAATCTTTGTTGGTGCAAGTTTTGGTCCTTGTGGATCCTTGAACCCATAAACACATTACCTATGAAGACCCTATAAGACAAGGTATCATGAATGATGTCCTGAAACATTTCTAAGATGTTCCTTAATAAAAAATTTGAACACGTCGTAAAGGATGTTGATAGAATTCTTGCATTATGATAGTTCCTACTATCTAGAAGGCATATTGAAGAAAAAAATGTGTGCAACTTTAAGTCAAGAGTTTTGTCCCCAAGGCTATGTTTAAGTAGAACTATTGTATGAAGGGAAAACTTATGTTGCTTGCATAGTGCCTTTGTTACGTAACAAGAAATGAGCATATGTATGCATGATAACTTAAGAATGAATTGAATGCATGTAGGAATCCTAAGGTTATCCATTGCATGAAAATAAATAGTAAGAAAATATGCATGTCATACTAAGTACATGCATTGAAAATTCTTAGAGTTGTACAAATGTCTGTATGGTGTATCTTGATACGTAGGAGCCATGTGTTTCATGATGACAAGAATGCATGAGATGGTTAGAACATTATTATTGTTGAGACTTTTGATGTGTATGTTACCTTGCTCTTGTAAAAATGCATGATTGCATGTATAAGTGGAAGCATTAAACTTATGATAAGTTGACTAAGAGCCCGATCATTCAAAATAGAGACCTATGAATTTAGAATGCATTAGTCATAACAATTATATAAAACCTATAAGGTTAGCACTTTGTAGCATCTTGATAAAGTGATATGGGTCAAGTGTGACTGATATCGTCTACTTTTGAGGGCATATTTGGATAATCTATCCTGCAAGTATAGAGATATTATGTATCCTACCTCATATGCGACCTCATAAAATGTGAAATTGTGATGATTAAATGACACAAACTTGTAGAGCAAAGGTAACTAAGTTATAATGTATCTATTGAAGATCATCGAGTCTAAGGACTTCAATATGTTGACCTACATAAGCATCTAGATGTCATGGTATTGGGATTGTGATAGTGAATTGAGATGTAGATTGTGTAGACCCTTAAGTCAGTAGCTCTTGTGTGACTAAATGAAATGTCATCTCTTGCATAAGATAATGTGTTTTTGTTTAGTACCATTGCATGGCTTGTCTTTGAATATATAATCAAAGTGACCTTATGCTATAAGTCTTGGAATTCCATCTTTGAATATTGTGCTTTGTATCATTGAAGAAAATTTGAATTGACTAAGAGGTAATTGAATGCCAAGTCAAACTATGACATTAAAAAATGAATAGACATGTGATGCTATGATGGAAAATAGTTGTGTAGACCTTGTCTTTTATTCATAATGTCAAATGGATGGGCATATTATAGTTGTAATTCCTAATGTTATGAATTATTTATTGGAGTGAATCTAACTCTTGCATATAATGTGGAATTCCTCTTTCATATGTCTTCTTGCATTACATTGAAAAGAAATATTTGAGTATGGAAAATGAATGAAAGCATGTATTGATGTATGAAACCATTGCATGAACATGTGCAACTATGAATGATTGATTTGTGAATGTGATTGAGTATGTTCACCTACGCACCTAGGATGAAAGGTGTCATGTAGGCCTTTTACTCCCTGTGTGATTAGTGTGGATACACAGTTATGAAGTGTTTCAAATTGATGATTTATTTGATTCCTTTGATGAAAATGTTCTTGTGTTGTAAGGACCACCCTTTGTACTTTCATTTTTCTTATGATTGGATTAGTCACCAATTCCTTGATGATTAATTTTGTGACCCTTGGTTGTACTTGATTCAATATTGGAATTGTCAACATTTCCTAACTTAGAATTGAATTTGGTGATTCTCCTCTTCTGAGTTTATTCTCGAATATTCTGGTGACTATTCCAAATGTTTGACATTATTGGTCCTATATTATGTTAAGTGTTGTAACCTATCGAGTTCACCATGAACAATCATAAAATATCAAGGGAGTAAATTGTGGAGAATGTACCAATCTTGACTATTATCATGATTGAATTTTTCTTGCAACCTTGTGAATGAGTGGCATGTGTGACACCACATATGATAAAAGAAATAACATGCATTGTATGATATGCATTAAGAGAACTTAAATTTCTCTAAGTGATTGAAATTCTTGTATTCTCTCCATTCATGTATGACGTGCTGAATTAAGAAAAGATTGTTTTCTTTATAAGTATATATGTTGATATACTCAAGTGGTTTTACTTTTCGGATGAATGTCGAATGTGGAACAATAGAGAAGGACCTCCTCTTTTTCAGGAAAATCCAAATATTTTCAAGCG
Organism: Sequoia sempervirens; assembly: GCA_007258455.2. Lineage (NCBI taxonomy): Eukaryota > Viridiplantae > Streptophyta > Pinopsida > Cupressales > Cupressaceae > Sequoia > Sequoia sempervirens. The sequence continues at coordinate 38,226 of VDFB02382741.1, forward strand.
CTTTGGCCAAAGTCCAGACCATTGAAAAAGATGGTTAGCCTCAAAAAAAATATTGATATAATTCTTTGCCACATCCTGTAAATAAGGCATTGCTATGTGAGCATGTAGATGTTATAGGCATGCACCAGATTCCCCCTTGCCCCAAATATTTTGAGGTAGCTAGGCACTTCATGCAAGGTCGCTAGATCTTTGAGTAGGAAGAAATATGTGAAAGTATAATCACCATGACTGGGTGGAAAAGCACCCAAATCATGTTTTTGACTTTGACTAACCATGTGTGGATCGGTAGTCGGAGACTTCTTAGATTATGTATTATACACTATTTCTTGTTTACTACTTATATGATGCACTATCACTAGCATGAGTGTTGTGCTCTGTAAACATGCTAATATATGAATGATGCACTTGCACATGAGAAGATATAATATGTATACAAATTTTATCTATTGGTTCAATTATTGTTACTTTTGACTCTTATACATTGACGATCTTGGATCACAAAAGAGTCTCTATATGAGAATGACTTTGTAAGGACAATATACCTCAGATGATGGGAGAATGTGCATAGGTGGTCAGTGGACACACATGAGTATCGCTTGTGAAATAAGATAAGTGGATGAAATTTTGTACTTCCACTTATATATGAACAGGGTGTGATCTAGTGAATGATAAATATATTTTGGAATTGTAGTCTTTTCCTTACAATATTGACTTTCCTATAAGGTGCTAATATTTGCATAAGCTAGAAGTAGCACAAACTGTGTGTGTAAGGAAAGACAAGAACATTGAATAGGAAATATGAGCAACCTGTCCAACATAATGAACCGCCAAGGTATGGTAAGCATAGGTATATATGTGCATGAACATGAATATGAAAATATGGAATTGTGCAAAAATTGTTTCTATTGTTAAAATTTTGAGATGATTACATCTTTATTGGATAAGAAGAAACGTTAAGGATAATTCTTGGTTTTGATTTTGATTTTGGGTACTAACATGGACTAACATGTAATTTTGTTTCCATGAGTGCCACAGAAAGATCCACACCTTCACGAGGGTGAGAATGTTGTTGGAGAGAGGTAACTTAGCTTTGCAAAGTTGAAGGGTAGTAATGAAATATATACACACTTGGAACTTGATTGCATGATTTGTTTGACAAATGAGCATGCTTGTCTTATCATGAGTGTGCATGTTTTGCTATTGCAAGTGTTGCAAATTAAGAATAGGATGCATTCGGTTGAAAAAAGAAAGCTTATCATGATTGAAGTAAGCCTTGAGGATCTTGAATTGGAAAGGCTACTTGTTAGTGTAATAAGATGCTTTATTTCTTAAGAGATAAGACATCGGGACGATGTCTCTTCCTAGTGGAGAAGGATGTAATATCCCAAACTTCTAGCACTATTAAATTGAGAAAGGTAATTAATATAAAAAATAAAATAATAAATAAAAGAAATGCCCTTTTTGAAATTTACCAAATGCATGAAAAATAAAGTGAAATAAAAAATTAAAAAATTATTGAAAATAACTCTTTCAAAGCTATTAAAGATAGAAAGAAATTTAATCTTGCATATTTATTTTGGCATGAGTGATGCGGGGAAAGTGCTTGAATTTGAAATGCTTAATTAGTATTTGAAGATGTCAATTACTTATATGAAATTTATATATATAATAAGTAAATATTATTTACATGCATGTTGTGGGTAAGTACGTGTATGCATTTAATTGCATGCAACGGTTTTATCATTACATGTAATGCATCTATATTTTTGGAATGTATCTTTTACTTGGCACGATGGAGGGAGCCATGCATCGGATGATAAGAGTGCGTGGTGGGAAGATTTATCCACGTCACCTAGTCTATCTACCAAGTCATTGCAAAAATGTAACTCCTGGTATGTGGGATAAATAAGGAAAGCAAAAAGCGATGCTGCTTCTTCCGAACGACAAGTTTTTGGGGTTATTCTCATTCGGCCTATATGAGGAATCATGGCTAGCATGCAGAGGGTACGTGGAACTAACGGATTTAATCGGGGTCTTCTTGACCTAGATGGAGGCATCAACCTGTGGTGGAGAGTGACTCTCCTCTCGCTCTCTGCTTGTGAATTCTTGTGCCTGAAGTATGTATGGTTAATTCATTGGAGACAAAGTGGAAACGCATGGGTAAATCTGCCAAGGATATGCAGAGAGGGCATTGAACCAGGTAAAGCCTCCATTCCCTCGAATTTGCATGCCATTATTTTGCTTGCTTTATGAATCATCAATGTCCTCAAGTCTTTCTCGAGTTTCGATGATTGATAATTCTTCATTAAGCACATGTATCTATTGTTTTCTCCCTTTCGCACCCTGCATGAGTATAATTACTATCAATGATTCTTGGATGTTGTATCAAGGTCAACAATTGAAGCCAAACATTCTCCTTGCTTGCAGTCGTTATTCTTTTATTTCAATGAGTATAATTTCCCTTTTGCTTGTGCATTCATGCTTATCTGAACAGTTAAATTAGCAAATTCCTAAATCCTTAACGTTTGATGGATGTCCAAACAATCACAATTGACCATCTCCACAGTCATTGTAATTCCTTGTGACAACATTTTCTTGAGCATCGGCTACCTGGGTCTGAAATAAATAATGCGTAGGCTTCCACGTTTGTTTGCATGTTGATGCAATCTAATTCTAAATCCCTATAATGATGGAATAAGTCACAAATAAGAACTTAAGCAGTTGATGGCTAATGGGGGTGATTGAACAGAGAATGGACAGTGAGCAGATCCATATACTGTGAACTCAGTGCTCATGGTATTTCCTAGTCCTCGTTTTTCTTGAGGTGATATGTCATGCAGATCGTGTGCCTTGCCTATGCTACTGCCATACATGCATACCCTATTTCTTAAGTCTTCTTTATAGACTCTTAAGTGTTGAATTTCTGTAATCACATCTTCTTAAGCCCTGTTAAGTATTGAATAATTTTGTGCAAGGAATTTTTTTCGAAAAATTCACATGCCTTTTGCTGTGCATACACCTTATCATGTATGTCTATCAGCGCACACCAATGTAGTGCAAGATTTCATTTTCAAGAGATTCACCGTCTTTGAAATGACGACTCAAGCTCTTAAATCTCTCAAACTTGATTTTCTTAATGAACCATCAATTTTGAGGTGTGTTCATGTACTTCTCTTGCACTCTTAGGATCTTTCACCTAAAAGGAGAGATAGAACCCCAAAATTGAGGTGGTTCACTCAAACTAAGGTATGTAAGATGGAATTGAGACTAAATACAATGATCTAAATGTAATTAAGTGATGAAATTGATTGATTATGAATGCAAAACTAATGATATGTGCAATGTTTGAAAACATAGTGAGGTATGTAAAAATGAACTAAAAACATGAACTAATGCAAACAGAATTGAATGAGGTTTAACAGAGTGCACTTGGAAGTTGAATGTTGATCCTAGAAGGTTCTGAAAACTGGAAGAAATCATTGTTGATCACCAGTGGGACTCATTCACCACTGATGGTGAATCAGTCCTCCTACTGGTAAAAAGACCTGAAATTGCTTTCCGACTGTTGGGAACTGGATTTTGACAAAATTAACTTTTTCAGCCTATAGGTGGGACTCATTCACCACTGATGGAAAATTAGTCCTCCTCCAAAATTTTGCAAATTCAAAGGTCAATCCTGTAGGTCCATATCTTCACTTGTCTTCTTTTCGGGTTGACGGAGTCAAATATGCAAAAAACGGATTGTAGGTTGTCTCCAAGATTGAATTAGGGTTTTTTTGACTTGAAACACTTTGATGACTTGTTTACCACCTTTCAACACCTATTTTATTGATAGATCTACATATAAAGTATACAAACACACATGCAAAAGGGGGGAACTGGTTAAGGGTTAAGGTATAGGGATTTTCCTTAGTCAAATCCTACTTTGGTAATCAAATCGTTGATAAAGAAATTAAATGAAATAAAGAAATGAATGATGAATAACAACATGCAAATGTCCTAAACTCACCAAAACCTTATTGTTGAAGTCTGAAGATATGTCAATGGCTACTCCAAGATGCTTGATGATTGCTTGATTGAATGATGCTTGAATGAACTAGTGAATGAGATGAATGCTTGGATGAATTAGATGTAAAATGGGTAGAAAAACACTTATTTATACACACTTATGCCCTAATTACCCAATGATACAACATCACAGAACAACACGTCTTTTTGAATAAAAACCCAAATGGTATTTTGAATTATTTTGAATTTGGAGCCAAGAGGGACTCATTCGCCACCCATGGTGAATGGGTCCCACTTTAGGCTTGTAAGTGGGTGTTGAGAATTAAGTTGCATTTAATGTGGTTTTTTGGGTTTACATTCAAAAATACACTTAATTAAGTCTTATGAGTGAATAAAGGGGTCATATAAAGCATAAGAAAGGTGTAAATAATGATAACAAGCCTAGAAAAGCATGAAATCTTGCTACAAGACTTTACAACACTTTAAAATAAGACTTGATAAGCGATAAAAGGGTGATTTTTGGATGAATTATAATAAGAAGAGTCTAGAAAAGTGTATAAATGTGTTACAACACTTCACAAAACCTTCACAAGACATCATAATTTGAATATTCAGGACCTAATGTGAATGCATAAGTTACATTGCAACATTAAATCAAAGAAAAATAGGTTAGACATCATGAGAGAAGGACCTAAATAACCATGAGAATTCCAATGATCCATTTTTCTATGGTACATTTAGCCCCCACTTTAGTGAGAGGATGTACTTGCTTCAAACTCACACTAAAGTAGCCATGCATATCGAGAGGAATCCAAATGCACTTATGCTAGAAAGATGAAATAACAATGATCAAGAGGGAGGATCAAGCCCCCAAGATGAAGATCCCATCACAAACTAAACATAAGAACAAAGGA
>VDFB02382742.1:0-23737 GCA_007258455.2 Sequoia sempervirens
GCAACAATAGGCCCAACACCAAGCCCTAGTGTCCCAATAACAACATCAATCTCAATAGTAAACTTCACTAGCTCAATAATACACCCAACAACAGCAACACAGATCCTATTATCCTCATTTCAACATCATCAATCCAAACACATCAGGAACATATTCATCAATTTCATAAAATCTCACACCTTCATACACCCCATATAACTCATATCTCATCCCACCATATGTTCCTCCATCCAATCCACAAGATGATCTACCATCACAATTGAAAGTACTCTCACAAAAAATGTAGGACCTTCGCATGGGAAAGATAAAGAAACCATATACACAGAACTTGTGTCCTTATCCATTTGATTGAAACATAGCAATGATACCATTCCCTCCTACTATTGAAATCCACAAGTTGGAAAAATACTAAGGGATATGAAGTAATGCTAACCATATCAAATAATTTAACGTCGTTTGCATGGAAGTGACTTACAATGATTCATATCTAATGTGCCTCTTCCCTTGAAGTTTAACGGGTACTGCTATGGATTAGTTTTCTCATTTGCCTCTTGCCATCAATAATTTTCAAGAAAACACTAACAAATTCATCAATCACTTCTCCTTCAATCTTGACATGGACGTTATTCTAGAAGAGTTGTACACTCTTAAAATAAATATAAGAGAAACTTTCTCTAATTTCTTTCAACAATGGAGACAAAGAGCTAGTAAAAGCAAGTGGCCTATTCCTAACGAACAACAAGTTGGAATCATTATAGCCAACCTTGACCCAAATATATCATTCCACTTGAAAATGCAATATATCATATCATATGACAAGCTTGTTCTGAGAGCCCTTAACATTGAAAGAGCCTTAATCTCACAAGGAAATACTTAGGCTTACAAAGACAACCATCCTTCAACTAGTTCGAATGAGAAACCTCGTGTATGGGCTAAGAACAAAAATGTACAACAAATGATGATGTGGTAGACACTAAGTTCATACTAAGTGCTCCTAGACCTAATAATAATCAAGTTACTAACATCCAACCAACTATGCAACAAATGGTACCACCTCAGAACAATCAAATTAGTAACAACAACATGCAACAAAGGAAAACAGGTAATAGGTACAACTATCCCAAATGAAAGTACACACAGTTATTAGAACCCATCGAGACAATCATGAAGAAACTGGTAGAGTCAAATCTGATAACACTTCCTAACTTTGAAAACTACCAAGAACCACAAGAGAAGCCATCCTAGTATAATGAACGTGATCTCTATGACTTTCATAAAATTAAAGGACATAAAAAGAAAAAAACTACATGAAACTGAAAAATATCATCCAATATCTCATAGAGAACAATACCATATATGTTGAAGTACCAACTGGAAACCAAGATCTCAACATATACTAGACCCCTATGTCCAATCATAACAAAGCAAACAATAATGGAAAATCTAAGGATTACATCAATGTTCAAAATACTTATTCCAATGTAGTTACCTCCTATGATAGCATTATCACTGTTGTCACCATCAAAGGATTTAGTATGGAATGTGGAGTCACCACATGTGGTGGAAAAATAACCGTTCAAGGAGCTATCCCAGCTCAATCTAGGACACAACCTATTTTTCCTGCATCTAATCCTAGCAAGTACAATCTTGTATATTGGCTTAAATAGACCCCCACTCATATATTAATCTTAGAAATCTTAAGGTTATCTCCTAGACATAGGGAAATATTGGAAAAATCTTTGTCTGAGTCATCAATTCCCAAGAACATCAATACCAAATAGTTTCAAGCTATGGTAAGGCATATCAACAACCATCTTCTCATCTTCTTTGAGCAAGATTTACCATCACAACCATCTCATAATCCAACTTTACACCTTGAGGTTGTCATTCATAAAAATAAAGTCAAAAGAGTCCATGTAGATGGAGGTGTTGGTTTCAAAATTTGTACCCTCCAGTTGATCAAGAATCTAGGGGGTATGTGTAGGATCATGATGGGCCAAAAAGTGGCAATATGTAAGGGATATGATGGTCCATGTGGCTGATGAATTTTTCTTACAAAAAATTGATGAAATGAATAGGGTTTTTGAAGGAGATTCTCATCTTTCCACCAATATAAATTATGCTTTACTTTGAATTTAATAAATAATTATTATTCATTTTCTATTTGAATTATGACTAAAGTCGATCTTGATTGATAGAGTGATTGAAAAACATCTATAAACTTTCAAAGCGATATCACATTTTTTGAATCAAACAGCCCTTCACATTCTATGCTTCGGAATACTATAGGATTAGAAAAGAAAAATTGAATTTCATGAAGTTTGATAAGTTAAGGTGGTCCCGGATATACAAGTTTTTATATGTTTTAAAATTTGTAATAAAAATTTATAATTAATTATTTACATGGAAAAAATTAGGAAAATATGCATCACATCGGGGACATTGGTTCTCACCGCGCCATCTAAAATCTTATAAAAAAGTACTATCATTTATTGTGGTTATGGTGGTTAGATATACTTTCTCATTTTTTCAATTTAAAATTACTATTGCATTGAAATTTCAAAAGTTTCACCAAATAGATTTTTTTATTTTTTTAAAATATACCTAGTGATTTAGAAGCTTCCACATTAAATTTACTATAGATTTTTTCTTACATATTTTTGAAATAATATAGATAAATTATTCAAATTTTAACGTGAAATTGCCTAAGCCTAATTTTTCTGAATTTTTTGCCACTTAAGAGCCTATTTTTTCCATGACGATCCTGCACATACCCTAGGATATTCTAAAGATAATATTGAGAAGATAAAGAGTACTACCATCAGAGCATATGATGACCAAGAATGGGTCTCACAAGGAATCATTGCATTTCCAATCAAAGTGGGACCTCTTATAGCAGAAACTACATGCCAAGTACTTGATCTTGATCTTCCCTATAACATACTACTTGGTCGACCTTGGATCCATGCTTTGAAAGTTGTAGCCTCAACCTATCAACAGTGTGTGAAATTTCCTTTTGAAGGAAGAGAAATCACTATCCATAGAGATCTTGAGCATTTCTACTACTACAAAAGTCTTGAGGCCACGTTTTATAAAATCCCAAAAATACCCAAAAATGATGAAGGACCTACACCATTAAATCTCATTTATTGACTCATCATCTCTAGCCTCTACCTCAACATAAAATGTTCTAATTGTGAAAAAAATACCCGACATCAAAGCAGCGATTCAAGATGATGCTTGTGGAAGCTACAAACTATTAAAAGACACCTTTGTCTTAGGAGAGTTACCTATTTCTCCTTAATCTCATGGGAAACCTACATCTAGCACCAAAGAACCATAAATAATCAGGATGGTAGCTACTACCTTCACCAAGTGGGGAGACCTAAATCAAGAAGATGTCAATGAGAAAGATATCACTAAACTCCTCCATCAAGATGAATGACCTATTCTTGTTCTTCCCATGGAAGATGACAAAAAAGGTTAATAGCTAATGCAAAGTATGGGGTATAACAAGAATGAGAAGATAGGGAAGAATGAAAATGGTTTTCTATAACCCATGTCATTCCTAAGAAAAGACTAAAAAAACTTGGCTTAGGTTGTACTACTAGCAAGGTCACACTTATTGGAAAAGGTATTACTACTAAATGAGTTGAGGCATCCTCTTGGTCACCTAAATCGTGTGATACAACCTTAGATGACTTTCCCCTTGATGTTGCTAACCTATTTGATAAGAACACCCTATTCATGATATCCATAACATCCTTTGTCTCTAACGATCAACCAAATTAAATATGCCTAGTATATTCACAACTCATCGACATGGACCAACAAGGACCACTGATTCTAGATTTATTCAAAAATGATGAAGTGATCTAAAAATTCATGGGACTTCAAGACAACTTATCATGGGAAGATCACGAAGTAGGCTTTGACATAGAACTCGATATAGGGGAATACTATTGGGAGACGATTGAATCCTTCAATTGCAAAATAAATGAAATATAATTAACATGTAGATCCTTCAGTGAAAACCACTTAGGGAAACTCTCTAGTCCCAAAATATTAAAAAAAAGGACACATCTGATGGTGAAAACTTCTTTGAGGTACCCAAGGATGAGGGATTGAATCTCCTCCTTAGTGCAATGCATCCAAAAAAGTCAACAATACTAGCAAAAAAAGCTACTCTAGTCAATGTGAGAACATAAGAAGCACCTAAGATAACTTTTTATGTTGAATCCTTGTTAGATAAAGAACAGAAGAACCTTGCAACATTCCTTAAAGAGAGAAGATCTAATTTTGCATGGTCATATACAGATATGTCAGGCCTTGATCAAGAAGTGGTTGTAAATCACTTAGTAGTTTATCTCGATGCCAAACTAGTCATGCAAAAATTAAGGAAGATGCACCCTCAGATAGCACTTTTGGTTAAACTAGAACTACAAAAGCTTCTTGATGTTGGTTTCATCTTATCAATAGATTATGCTGAGTAGGTTGCAAACCTAGTAGAAATTTTAAAACCCACTAGGGGCATCAGAATATGCATTTATTTTAGAGATTTGAACAAGGTGGTTTTGGAGGATGATTTCCCTCTTCCCAACATTGATCTCATTATGGATTTAACAGTTGGGCATGAAATGTTATCACTCATGGATGGATTTTTAGGCTACAATCAAATCATAATTGCCAAAAGAGGGTCAACATAAAACATCCTTTACTTGTCCATGGGGATCCTACTACTAGAATGTGATGCCATTTGGGTTGAAGAAAATAGGAGCTACCTATCAAAGAGCAATGGCCCTCATCTTTCACAACATGATCCACAAAATAGTTGAATATTATATGGAGGATATTTTGGAAAAATAAAAAAAGAGAATGAGCACATATAAGTACTAGGACCTATCTTTGACAAATTTGAAGAATACAAGGTATGACTGAATCCAAAAAAGTGTGTGCTTGAGGTCACATCAGGGAAACTTCTTGGCTTTAATATTGTTTCTAAAAGAGGGATAGAAATTGATCCAACAAAGGTAAAAGCCATCCTAGACATGGAATGACCATATACATTGAAATAGATGAGAGGATTACATGGAAGGTTGTAGTCCATCAAAAGGTTCATATCCCATCAATTAGATAAGATTCGCCCCTTTTCATATCTTCTCCATAAAGGGATAACTTACCAATTGGATGAAAAATGTGATAAGGCTTTCCAACATTTCAAGGATTATCTTCTAACACCTCCAATTCTCATGCCACTGATACCAAAAAATCCACTGATCTTATACATCTTAGCAACAACAACAGTAGGAGCTCTTTCAAAACAACTTGATGAGAATGAAAAGGAAAGAGCCATATACTACATCGGCAGAACCTTGCTAGGATATGAGATGAACTATTCACCCATTAAGAAAGCATTCCTAGCGGTATTTTTCATTTCACAAAATTTTAGGCATTACATGTTGTCACACCAAATCAATGTCATCATGAAGATTGATCCCTTAAAATATTTGTTATCCAAAGCAACCCTCATGAGACGATTGGCTAAATGGGTAATGATATTGACATTGTTTGACATAGAGTATGACGAGTGCAAAGCAATCAAAGGATAAGTGATCACAAACCATCTAGAAGAAGCACCCATCTATGATGAGAACCCTTTAATATCTATGTTTCCTGATGAATCAATGTTCCTTATCAATATCATAGTTCAATGGAAGATGTAATTTGATGGATCGTTCACCCAACATGGATCAAGATCAAGAATTATTTTCATTACCCCCAAAGATTATTGCATCCAAAAGTCTTACAGGCTATCATTCCCGTGTACCAATAACATTGTTGAATAAAAATCCTTGATCACAGGTTTCAGGATATCAGTTTAATGGAAAATACAAGAGATGAAAGTCTATGAAGACTCACAACTGGTTATCAACCAAGTCAATGACGACTATCAAACTAAAGATGACAGGCTCACTCCTTATAAGAAGGTGGTGGAGAATCTCAAAGATATTTTTATAGACATAACTTTTGAGCAGATTCCTTGCATGAGCAATAGAGCAGCAGACACCATGGTAACAATTGGATCACTACTAGACATGTCGAACAACGTTCTCCATTGCGAGTTCTTGGTAGAACAACTTCTCGTACCAACTTTTGAAATCCTTGAATCTCAATTCATGTGTGTCATTGTTGTTCCTGGATCCCTATGGTACCATAACATCTTTACTTATCTTAACAAAGGAATCCTTCCATCGGATATCACCCTGAACTTTAAAAAGACCTTTATCAAAAAGGCATCTCGATTTGTGATCCTAGGTGAAACTGTTTACCATCAAAGCATCAAAGGGACATTATTACAATGTCTCAAGAAAGAGGAAGCCTTTGCTACTTTAACAAAAGTACATGATGGCATATGTGGGTCCCATTCTAGCGGTATGAAATTATCTAAGAAATTGTTGAGAATGGGGTACTATTGGCCAACCATGAAAAAATAAGCTCATTAGTATGTGTAGAAATGCATCTAGTTTCAATATCATGGGGATTTGATTCATGCTCCATGTCAAGAGTTTCAACCACTGATCACACCATGGCTTTTTTAACAATGGGGACTTGACCTCATAGGAAAAATCACTCCAACCTCATCCAACAACCATAAGTTTATCATAACCACCATTGAGTACTTTACTAAGTGAGTTGAGTCCATTCCTATGACCTACATAACAGGGAAGCAGATAGCCAAGTTTATCTTGAATTGCCTATTTTTTTGTTATGGTGTACCACAAACCCTCATCTCAGACAATGGAACACCATTCAAGAATCGGGATGTAAAAGATTTGTGTCCAAGATTAAATATACAACATCGATTCTCTACCTGGTACTATCCCCAAGGAAATGGCCAAGTAGAAGCAATGAACAAAACTATCCTGAAAATCCTAAAGAAAATAGTTAATGAAGCTATTTGTGACTAGCATCTACAATTAAATCTTTCTCTTTGGGCTTGTCAAACCTATATCTAGATGCTTATAGGTTCAACCCCTTTCTCCCTAGTCTATGAAAAAATATTCATATTCCCTATTGAGGTTGAACTTCCATCATTGCAAGTGTCACTAAAGAATCTAATAATTGAGGAAGAATATAAAGTGTCTTGACTGAAGGAGCTAGAATTCCTAGATGAACATCATCTTGATGCCCTTAATCACTTGCAAGTATATCAAAACTGACTAAAACAAAGCTATAACAAGTGAAACAAATATCAGTCATTCTAGGTAGATGATCTTGTCTTAGCACAAAATCAAAAGAACCTTCCAAATGAAGAAAACAAAGGAAAGTTTGAGCCTAACTAGTTGGGTCCCTTTTTAATCACAACAAGCTATGGATTGGTAGCATACCAACTGTCAACCCCTGAAGGTGAACCCTTGCAGGAGCCAATTAACAGCTTGCATCTCAAAAAGAATTATGCCTAAAAATGAAGGGTTTAAATTAGTAAATGTTGTGGGTGGATGGGCGGGCACCACCTCACCCCCAATGGGTGAGGTGGCTGGGACATTGGGAATTGGGACTTCTAAGCAGGAATTTCACTTGCTGATTAACACCTGTCTCTTCATGTGTGTGGTGGTGAATTCATAACATATCAAATTTTTTAGTAGTGTTAGTGGCTTGAAGGAAGGTCCTAGAACTCGTCTCTACCATGATTATCTACCGATGATCATAGATTGCATGGGTTCTAAAGGATGATATTATTGTGGGAAGGACACACTGGTATAGTATGCAATCAGGCTCTTTATTTTCACACAATGTTGGCTTCTTTCATCTATGTGTGGTTAGGAAAATGAGTAGATTCATCCTGCTTGTCTCTGGTGAAGAATTGGAAATGTGGGGTTTGGAGATGCTGGTCGCTCTAAAGGGCTCTAAGAGGTAGATTTTCTTTGAAGGGAAAATTTTACCACTTCACCTTCAACACCTCATTAATCATCTGAATTACCTAAAACTCGCTGACATTTCCTGCATTGAAAGGAAAAAAATCATGGGGAACACCAAAGGTTACAGGCTAGACTCAAATATCTCTTCAAGGGTTTTGGTGAGTCTTCTGGATGTTAGAGTATCAAAGGGGGAGGCCAAGTTAGTCATGAGGAAGTTGTTCAAAAAGGATATGTTGGTTGGTTTGGATCATGCCTTGGCTATTGTGTGCTTAGGGAAAGGGAGTCTGCGCCTTTGTGACTTGCATTTGCTTGAGGACCTAGATGCTTTGGTCAATTACTACCTGTTCCTGGTGGATGTTGCAAGGCTCAAGTTAATAAAGCACAGACGACTGGAGAATGCTAGTGTGGCATTCTTGAAAAAGGAATTTTGGGTGGTGCCTTCAACGGATTTGACTTGGAAACATGATTTCCATGTCTTTGCATAGCAAAATGTTTGGTAACTGGCTATGTTGTTTCATGGGTTTGGCTTATGGCCATGTTCGGTTCAGGGTAATATTGTTTAGTCCCTTTTTGAGTAGTCTAGCTATTATGGTCTAAGTGTCTGGTCCTGGTTTCAAAATGTAAGCAAGAATGTGGGTCTCTGGTGTTGTCGCCATGGTTTTTGATATGGGTCTACAAATCCAATTTTTTTGTCTAAAATGAGGGTTTCACTCTTCATCATCCTTCTTAGACAGAATCATGTAAATTTTCTCCATCAATATAAGCTAAACTTTCTTATTGATCAAAAAAAAAAAATAGTAAATGCAATAAAATAAAATAAAATTCAAAATCCAAAAAAGTGAGTAAAAAGACTAAAAAAAGTAAAGAATAAATTCATCCTCTAGTGAAAACCACTTCAGTGGTGCTTTGGGAAAAAACCTCGGTGAAAACTTGGCAAACAATAGCCTTGCATAAATAAAGTATCTCCATCTATTCTTTGGATATTTTAACCTATCATTCTTCTCATTGCCATTTATCCCTCATCCACATCCTTATCATGGCTTGTCATTGTTAGGTATCACGACCTCTTGAACACTACTTGGAATATTCCCAAGGTTAGTCTATCCTTCCTTTATCAAAGTAGGCTAACATATCACACTGGGGGAATTTCGCTATGTGTCAAAGTCAGGTTCTTGTATATCTTGAGGTCATGGGATATCTTATCAGTAAACACCAAAAACATTCATAAATTATTATCCAAAAAATTTAAAAACATTTGCAAAATCCTATACAATAAAATACCAAAAACATTCAAAAATTTGTAAAGGCTAAAATCCAAAACATTTCAAAAACATCAAAAACCCCAAAAAGGTCAAACATTGAAAATCCAAAAAAAAAGTCCATCATTGGTGTGCCCCCGTGACAGCATAGGTCAATCCTTTAGCAGTCCATCATTATAAACTATCATCTCTCATATGTTCATATCTTTGTCTTGTAAATGGGTTGAGTAATTCAAACCACATTGTCTCTGTATGCATAATGTAGCAATACTAATCTTTGATCAGCCCCCGAAGCCCCTAGGATAGGTCTTTAGGTTAAGTTATTGGTCAAAACTTGGAAATTCTCAGAAAACCCCTAAACATTTGAAAAACTCTCAAAAATCCCAAAACATCCTAATATTCAAAAAACATGAAAATTTTTGAAAATGGAAAATCCAAAAACAATAGAAAATGTCCAAAAGACCTAAAACACCTCAAATAGTTAGAAAACCCTAAACAACCTCAGAAAATATGAAATTCCTAAAAAAATTTATAAACTTTCAAAAAAACCAAAAACAACCTCAAAACATTTTTAAAATACCAAAAACATTCAAATATTCTTAAAAATATAAAACCCATCCATCCCATCTCACCTTCACCTATAATAAGTTTTTTTCCACAATAAAACGATCATCACCTTCACCCTTTGGTGAAAAATGTAGAAAGTAAACATAGCAAGTCATAAAGTGTGAACCCAAAAATCAAATATATGTCTAAATCATAGGTAAATGTGTCAGTGAATTTTATGGCAATAGATTATCTTTGGATCATTGTCCTAACATCAAGCAACCCTCTAATCAACATGTCCTAGGATGCATCCTTCTTGTGATGGACATCAGTATCAAATATCACTTTAATCTAAACTTAAACTAGGAAGGAGCTATAGGCAACATTGATTGTTTGTGTATGATCTTTTCTTATGATTATCTTAATGACCGATTCCAAGTACCTCTCGATGATGTCTAAACAAAATGATTTACAAAGAAAGGAATTGGGCATCAATCATTATCTTTTGTTTACTATGATTGTGGATACTCTTGTAAAATAATCTTGGTCCATACTTTCTTAGTTGTGTGTAGGAAGGGCATTTAGAGTATGTTGTTGACTATTATGTATGGGTATGTGCAGGATCATGATGGGCCAAAAAGTGGCAATATGATGGGTATGTGGCTGATGACTTTTCTAACCCAAAATTGATGAAACAAAAAAAGTTTTTAAAGGAGATTCTCAAATTTCCACCAATGTAAATTATGCTTACTTTGAATTTAATAAGTAATTATTATTCATTTTCTATTCAAATTATGACTAAATTCCTAATTGATAGAGTGATTGAAAAACATCTATAGCTTTCAAATGATATCACATTTTCTGACTCCAAAACATGCATCATAGTCTATGCTTCACATACTATAGGATTAAAAAAATAAAAATTGAATTTCATGAAGTTTTGACCAAGTTAAGGTGGTCAAACATTCAAGTTTTTTATATTTTTAATTTGTAATAAAAATTCATATTAATTACATTGCTTGGAAAAATACAAAAATATATGCATCACATCGGGACATGGTCCTCCACAATTATATCTAAAATATTATAAAAATATTATCATTTTATTGTGGTTAAAGATTTAGTCCGGTCGAGCCACCTACTTTTTTCCACGAAATTTAAAGATACTACTACATTGGGAATTTCAAATTTTTCACCAAAATACATTTTTTTTTTTAAAAAACAAAAGATAGTAGTTTAAAACTTACATTCAATTTGTTTAGATTCTATTCTTGCATATTTTAAAATAATATAGATAACTTATTCAACTTTTCGTCAAGTTTCCTAACTCACGATTTTTTCTAATTTTTGCCACTTAAGGGCCTATTTTTCCATGATGATCCTGCATGTACCGGTATGCTTTGGTCCAATATATTATAAAAGCTTGTAACTTGCATTCCAATGAAATTTACATATGTCAATATGTGAACAAGAACTATCCTATATGTTTGTCGAGTTAGAGTCCATTACACTAGATACAACACTGTCCTGGTTATCAATACCTTGATGCATCATGTCTATTTGTTATATCAAACAATAAGGAACAATAGAAAATCACAATCCTAAACTGTGAGCATCCCATCTTGCCTTCTCATCCTTCATTTTGCATTGTCTTTTCACCATCTCTAATAAAGTCTCGATGGATCAAGGACTTGTTGGATCTCTTGAAGCAATCATCATCATCATCATCAATGGTCATTCAGTCTTTATTCTTTTATCTTCTCTCCTTGCTAACCTAGTATCATGAAAATCAACAAAAACATCATCAATGCATCCACCCTACATCCACAAACCATCAACATACATGCATATCATAATCATAGCATAATCTAAAATTTCATATCACATCATTTTTTTTGAATTATCATTTGAGTTGTGATGAATAATATAGATTTGTTATTCTAATTATCTTAAATTGATGCATATCATAAGTACTTGCATCCATATATCCATATGCATACATCATCATTATAAAAAAATTCATAGAAAATATACAAAAAGAAATGCATCCACATTACTTGCATCCATAACATGTGTATATCATTATCATCCATCCATATCATATCGTGAAAAGATAATGAAAAAGAACATAAGACTACATCCATCCACAACATAATCATTATATATCACATAGGCATAAAATAAAATACACCCATACATGATAATATATAAGCATCCATACATCATCCATACATGAAATAAAGTGAACACATCATAGCATGAATCATCCGTATCCGTATCATATATATATATCAAAAATTGTGTCATGGTACAAAATTTGGATCAATGTATGAACATTGATCATATTTACAATATCCACAAAGCTATTAAAAAGGAGCCCATGAATGTATATTAGTGATAAAGAATGGGGAAAAATAAAAAAGTGTTTGCACATCAAAAAGATAGCCCTAATGGCTACTACCCTCTACATCCTACCTCTTAGATTGATCCTTAGTAATAAAGACGTGCATCAATGCATTGTGAAAAATCTAATTGATGAAGAGCTATTGGAACATCTCAGTGATAGTGTTTCCTATAGTATGTAGCCTTTGTGACAACCTCTCTATATAACCATGTTGAAACTATTTTTCCATGTGTCGCTTCCACCATAACCTCAATCTGTTGCCACCTCGACACCTCCTAGTCCCTCTCTAGTGAGAAATTGTACCATCTATAGTGCCACATCTCTCTCTATTGTCACCATAGTAACCTACTACCGAGCTTGGTCTCACTTGGTAGTAAGAGCCAAAACCTATTGGTGGGCCTATTCCTGCTCACCAATCATTGCCTACACCTATTGTTGCAATTGTTGAATCTATGTGTCTAGCGCATCTGCTAGTGGTGGTGGTTTTGGCTGTAGCTATACTTGTGGCTACATCTATGGTTGAACCTATTGCTGCACAATTGGAGGAGCCCTTCAAACCTATCCATCCTGGCCATCCTAGCCTCCCTATCCCCTACCCCTAGCACCTCTACCTACCTCACAGTCTCCCTTTTAGAGGAGCACTTGAGGGATCTATAAGTCACCTCAGTGGGAAAAATAATGCATCATACGCTAGAGTGGTTTATGCTATGGGATGACCCTGATCATATGCCCAAGGCTAGGCAACCAACTATCGAAAGCTCTCAATGGACTCTATAGAAAAAATAGTCAATCCCCATGTGAGAACCTCTCTGGCTGATCTAGCAAAAATGGCCCTATAGGAACCATCGGTCCTATCTTGTATATCTTTGAATTGTCTAGCTACCTTGTTAGGGAGATACCGCTCAATCATAATGTACTCTCGACCTTGCATGTAATGTGTCTATCTAGCAAAGTATAACTACAGAATATCATTAAACCATGATAACATCTAAAGCCATGGGTGCCAAAAGAAAATAGTCATATCATCTATAACCCGTCTCTAGTATGAGAGCCCAATATGTTTGGTGTACCTCAAAGTGATGGAACCTCTATATCTCCAAATGATGGGATCATCTAGCTCCATATTTTCCATCTCTACAATTGGCTGAAGTACGATAATGTGCTCCCATGCCCAAATATGAGGCAAAGTAACCCCTACACTGAGGGCTCTCCCATTGTATTAAAAAAAATCATGTAAATCATGGTATAAAGAGGCTAGCATCATGGGACCCCATGAAAAAAGAGTCCTCCTATGTATCATTCGGTGACATGCTAGGCCCCATCCTAGGCTGAAGAATTTTCCATGTCTGTCTAGGTCCACCAAACTTGAAATGATGGTTGCAACGATCAATCTAAAGGTTGGCACATGACTTTTATATGTCTCTAAATCAATCTACAATATGACCAGTGTGATCTGGTCCATCTCCATCACATCAAAGCATGCATCAAAACTGACATTGGTGTCGTAAATCATGTGATTTCCATGGATAGGAAAACACAATATCTGCCACATGTCCTCCAAAGTAACTGTTGCCTCCCCCATTAGAAGGTGTAAGGACAAGTTCTCACTACATCATTTCTCACATAGAGCTATCATCATCTCCAAATGAGTCCTAATAATAGGTGTGTATGGAATGTACCACAATCCAATCTCTCCTAGATGCTCCTGGTGCAACTCTAAAAGATCACCTAATCTCTCCAGAATTGTGGACCTATGCTCCCTAGACATGAATGGTGGGAAGAACTCCTATACCCACAAAGTGCAGTGTTAGGAAGTCATCAAACTTTGAAGTTGTTTGAAATTTCCAGCTCAGAAATCACAATAGCATCGCTATTTACAATAGCATCACTATATTCAAAATTCAAATAGCAATACCTGATGCATTTAAAATTTCAAATTGGAAAGTGTGTTGCCACACAAGCTGGTGTCATGATTTAGCTTGTAGATTTACCTAGCCCTAACTTTTAAATCAGAAAGTGTGTCACCAAATTAGCCCACATCACCATTTTAAATCAGAAACCCTAATTTTAAATCGAGAGAAGTGTTTCCATATACATGTATCACTATAAATGTTTTGGGTGTCACTAATTTAAGTTTGGGCATAAGTATATAGTGATGGCGACATAATCTAAACTTTAATGCCTAATAAATGCATCAAAATTTCAAATTTCTAATCAATTTTTGAATCATATACCGATGGTCTTGCTTATGGAAGCTATTGGAACTCCGAAACTCAGTTAAAGATGTGTCTGTGAAGCTTTTGACATGCTATTTTTCAGGAGCTCAAATCACAAGAATTCCTTAAGTGTGAATACACAAATGAATTGAAAATGACCCCTCTTGGCCTATTTAAGCTAGAAAATTAGAGATTTTTGCCCTAATTTAACCTTAAATATGGGGTTTATTATCCTTTTCACCAAATTTTCCAATCTAGACCTAATTTTGCATTATTTTTCTACGTTTTTGGCATTATTCTTGCATCTTGAAACCTTTCTAGACCCTTGGGGTAGCTTTTGAACGTTTATCAAGAAATCAATCCAAAATTCAAAATTTTTGCCTAATTTTTTGAGGGGTCAGGGAGTCAATTTTATCCTTTTGTTGGGGCATCTAAAAAATAAATAAAAAAATGATTTGGGTAGCATTTTTTAATCTAAAAATCATTTTTTTTTAACCGAAGTAGTAGGTACCTCACTTCAAAGAGAGGAAAAATGTAGAAACTGAAAAAATGTCCTAATTGATGTCATACACTTAAATCAGATCTAATAACAATATTTCATCTATAATCCATCATTTTTTTGCTTAATTGATTTAATTAACCTAGCTAATTAATTAATTACATCATTTTCATCTATTGGCCTAATTAATTTAATCAGGTTAATTAATCTCTTTTGACACTAACATTTCATCTAATTAAATTAAATAAATCAAAATATTTAATTTAATCTCCTATGTCATCTTATTTAATTAAATAACCCTAAGTTATTTAATTTAATCTCCTATGTCATTTTATTTAATTAAATAACCCTAAGTTATTTAATTAAATATCATTTCACCCCTCCCCTATTTTTTAAATCACGTAATCTCTTAATTCTTCTAATTCCCTAATTACATAAATTAAACCTTGTTTAATTAGCAATTAAACTGATCTTCCTCTAAGCAAAGGGAATATTCCCACAAAATATTCTTTATCCTTTTTGCACAATTAAATAAATTTGTTTTAATTTTTAAATTAGTTTTTTCTTCACCCAAAGCAATATCCTAAGGAATATTCTCTCTCCTCCAGTCAGCTCACTTGGCTTCTTGAACAAGCTAAACCTTCAACCTCTTAACAAGTTACCTTAGACCTGTGTGAGCAAGTCAAAAGTGTGTTTTTTTGAGGCAAGTGTGAGTCCTTGATTAACTTTCATCATGAATTCTCATCCGTTGAAGAGAATCCATGATCCATGCCTCTCATCCCCTTCATCTTTAGCCATTGATTAATCTTTTTGATCCCAACCATTCATTCCTCATTTTCTCTTCTATAAATAGATCACAATTTTGAGACAAATAGATCCATCTTTCAATTGCAAAGTCATGTTATTGAATTCACTCACATACAAACTTATCTTTTACTCACTTGTTAGCTTATTTTAGTTCATTTTCATTGCATAATAGCTTAGAGTATTTATTAATGGCTTCTATGCATCCATCTTAGTATCTATATGAATTAGGATTCTCATCTTTTAGCATAATTTTAGCATAGATTAGCTTAGAAATAGCATAATTAGATCATTTGTAGCATAAAATCATGGTAACTTAGTTTGCATCATGTTCATTTTTATACATCAATCACTATGGTTTCATTGATTCTCTTCCATAGAATTGATTGAAAAATGCCCACTAATCATGGGATTGGGAAAGGGTCATTGTTCCACATCAACACGATATGAATTCCACAACAAGATAAGTTTCAAATGGATTATA
Source organism: Sequoia sempervirens (assembly GCA_007258455.2). Taxonomy (NCBI): domain Eukaryota; kingdom Viridiplantae; phylum Streptophyta; class Pinopsida; order Cupressales; family Cupressaceae; genus Sequoia; species Sequoia sempervirens. The sequence goes on from VDFB02382742.1 coordinate 16,132, forward strand.
ATAGATGTTTAAAAATCTTTCATAATTTAGTATGCTAGGTTTTGATAAAATATCTAGTTTCAATTCCATTTGATTGATCTTGTTGAGATTTGAGTATTGGCGGCTTCGTTATGCTTTGATTCTTCATGGATCAAGCGTAATTCAGCAAATACCAATATTTTCACATCACAGTATCTTAGCTGGATATTCTGCAAGAAGTAAGGCTTACTGGTGCTACAAAAAGAGGCTAAAGATGATAGTTTAAGGTGCAAGTGTCAAAGTAATTAAAGAACAATATAAAATTTCAATATTTATAGAAGGATATGAATGCGATGAGTCTTCTTGCAGAGAAGAAGAAAAAGAAGAAGAAAGAGAAGGAGATGCAAGTTGAAGAGGGAGAAGCTCCAAAAATTATACCTAATACTTCTAAGTATGTGCAAAAGAATAATTTTGAAGATCATATCATGTGCCACAAGAGAAGAGGTGTGTTGATAAGAAGAGAAACCTCTATGATAGAGGATATTGTAAATTTATTTCTACTTTCCAAATTAGAAATTAAGACAGTGATTAATGCATGCAAGGATGATAATTGGATCAAAGCTATGGAAGAAGAATTGATGCAGATTGAGAAGTGTAGTGTACAAAATTCTACCCCTTTCTAGGAGAAAGTACAATTCACACTTATTTGGACCTATTTTGAAAACATATTCACTAATGCATTTTGAAAACCTCATTAATAGGCCCCTAATACCCCTTTATCATGTATCCCAAGGCCTATTTTACATAATTTTATTTAATTCCCAACACTACAACCCACATTGAATAAATACTATGAATTAAATTAATTCCCCAATATTTAAGGAGTCCTAAAGTTTTAAGTCTCGACCCATATTCCATGGGTGAATGGGTCATTGTTAAGTGCCTTGAACTCAACATTGCATATGTTTCTTGTGGAATTTTAATCTCTCAAATTCAAATTTCACATGTCACATTTTAGGATCTAATAATTGGGAAATTAGAAAGGAAGCCTATAAATCTAAGTCTCACATTCATTTTACACTAGACAAGAGACAAGGAAGAGAATTTCACATGAGATCAAGCATTCATATTCAAGAGAACAGAGAAGAGTTTAAAAGTGAAATCTTGGATTAGCATTTGAGTTGTTTTGTAGGTCTTCAAGCTCATTTGACATCAAGATCAAGCATTTCAGAGTGATGATAAATTCCAATAAAGGATAATGATAGATTCTAGGTTTTGGGAGATGCATAAGACATTCAACCAAGCCTAATGACTTGTTTCCTAAGTGGTTCCATCTTCTATTTTCATTCTACTTTTAGCCTAAAGGAAGGTATAATAAACTTTGTGACTTATTAGGGTGAATTAAGATCTCCCAAAGTAGGTCTTCATCATTCTGCATGTTCATTTAGGGATTCTATTCTATATCAAAATTGAGTAGGGTTTTTTTTCATCATTTGTTTCTTAATCTTAAACATGCTTAATATTAGGGTTGCACACATATTTCATGATTCATATCTATGTTTTTCATCAAGGTTTAATTATGAAACTTAGGGTTTGACCAAGGAAAATGTCAATCCACCAACAACAAAAAAGTATTTTATAGATTTTTCTTAGATTTGAATCTGGGAGTGAAGGTTTGAAGTTACAAGAAAGAATTGTAGGTATCAGACTCTTAATCTAGTTAAGATTTTTTCACAAAATTCTGCCAGGACCCATTCACCCTAGGATGAATAAGTCCATGTTTAGCTTGCAGAAATAACAATAGTTTAATTGTGCACAACATTTATTCCTCTCATATTTTCAACAAACTCTATTGGTTCTTTCTATTTTATGCATAATATTCAAAATCAAAGTTGTAGATTGCATTTTAGAGTTGATTTTCTATTTTTAATCTTTGTCCCCAAAGTGTTGTTTGGCCTAGACCCTCATCCTTGCAAGAAATGTAAATTTGTAGATTCACACTTTGAATTGATTCACCTAAGGGTTGATAGTTATTTCATTGTGGGGATCTCATTTCTTAATTAGGACCCCCTTTCCCTCTTTGGATCCACTTTTCCATTTTGGGAAACCCTAGGGACACCCCTATTTTTCCTTATTTCATTTTGTTGAACCCAACCTTGTGCAACAAAATTATAAAAATTGGAGTCCCTTTAACCCTAGATCTAGGTTTTCCAATAGTTTCCATTATATTTGTATTATTTTCATTCCATTTAGGGTTCTTTAAATTTTTCATTAGTGAACATTGCATTTAGAGTTAACTTTGCATGTTTACATCACTTAAAATCATAAAAAAATAGAAAAATTGCATTAGATTTGAATTTATTTTGCATAGTACTTGCATTGGAATATCACTCAATCATTTAATTTCACATTTAGATTCATATTGCATATTAAAAATTGCTGCATGGCTCATCATTTGAACTTACTTTAACTTTCATTTAGAGACATTAATATGGAAAATTCTATTACAAAACTTTTTGTTATAGATCAAAATAGAAAACACATAGGATAAGGTCAACATCTAAAAAATCAAATTTAAAAAACCCTAATATGGCACCCATTTTCCAATGGGTGAATGAGTCTTTGTATAAACCTTTTAAATAGATTTATGAGTGATTTTTGATATCTGATTTACATTTATGTTTCAATTTACAAATCTAAGAGTAAATTTTTTGAAATAGTTTACATTTTGCAATCATCACTTTTATTTAATTTTTCAGCATTATTGCATTGTTAAAAAGATTAGTTTACATTTTTCAATCATTAGAAAACAAAAACAAAACCAAAAAATATATATATATAAAGAAACAAAATAAACTTGATGAAACTCTTGGGTAAAGCATAGCTATTTGATCATGTCATATCTCTTTCTATTTTATGCATAATATTCAAAATCAAAGTTGTAGATTGCATTTTAGAGTTGATTTTCTATTTTTAATCTTTGTCCCCAAAGTGTTGTCTAGCCTAGACCCTCATCCTTGCAAGTAAGGTAAATTTGTAGATTCACACTTTGAATTGATTCACCTAAGGGTTGATAGTTATTTCATTGTAGACATCCCATTTCTTAATTAGGACCCCCTTTCCCTCTTTGGATCCACTTTTCCATTTGAACTTACTTTAACTTTCATTTAGAGACATTAATATAGAAAATTTTGTTACAAATTTTTTGTTATAGATCGAAATAGAAAACACATAGGATAAGGTTAGCATCTAAAAAATCAAATTTAAAAAAACCCTAATATGGGACCCATTTTCCAATGGGTGAATGAGTCTTTGTACAAACCTTTTCAATAGATTTCTAAGTGATTTTTGATCTTTTCTTTACATTTATGTTTCAATCTACAGATCTAAAAGTAAAATTTTTGAAATAGTTTACATTTTGCAATCATCATTTTTATTTAATTTTTCAGCATTATTGCATTGTTAAACAGATTAGTTTACATTTTTGAATCATTACAAAACAAAAACAAAACCAAAAACCAAAAACCTATAAAGAAACAAGAAAAACTTAATGTAACTCTTGGATAAAGCATAGCTATTTGATCATGTCATATCTCTTTTTCCAAGTTAACATATCCCACAAGCTCTTTAGTAGTGATGAATTTGATATGCTAGATGAGGCCCTTGAGGATTTCATCTCACAAGGTTCATCCACTAAGGCTTGTAATGACAAAGCGAAACATAGAGACATTAACAAAATCACACCTCAATTTATCCTTTACCTACCCTCACAACAACCTCAAGTTCAAAACAAACCCACGCTTATCCTAGAACCACCTAAAAAGAAACCATTGAAACCTTGAGATATCTTGAACTTTACAAGGCAACTTCATAATGACAAATTTTCATAGAAAACGGGTTACAATACCATTGCTCATACAAATAATAGAAGGAATAATATGCAATAGAAAACTACTCCTATTGTAAAATGATGCCATAAATCCTATAGTTTCACACTTGGTTTCAGATGCTTCACCTAAAGTATCAATGTTCCTCTTGTCTACTACTCTGGAGGGGAGTATTCTCCCTCTAATCAAAATTTCTCAATTTAAGTTCCTGATTATCCTTGGACAATGGTTCACAAAAAGAAGAGGCATTCTCTAAGAAGGTTACAGTTTTGTTTAAATCGTCCTCTGAGGCTTTTCTTGGTTCAAGCTCTATTCCTTGAACAATTTCTCATAGTTTCTTGTTTCTGACTGGTCCTTTGTTGGTACTTGTTTCTCTTTGGTTGGCTATGTTGGTCTAGTCTATTTTGTTGAGCTATTTGGCTTTGTTTTTCCATTTTATAAGGATTAAGGCTTTTCCTTCTTATCTAATTAAAAAGAAACTACTTCTATTTCATTTCCTAGTACTCCTCGATTCCCTTCACATAGTGGAAAGGAGTATGATCTTGTTGAACTTAAGAATACTCCTGCTAAGATATCCTTATGGGATCTTATTCAACCCTCATTGAATTACCATAGTATACTTCAAACAACTTTTCAAAAAGTTGTCATTCCTCCTAATAAAAATCCAAATGATGTGGCAACCTTAGTTCAAGGAATGGATTTGGTTTATGTAGACATTATTTTTCACCAAAGTGAGTCACCTTCCTTAGAAGTTCAAAAAATAATATGAAGCCTTCATGATTATAACCATTATTAATCAGAAAGGAATAAAGAGAACCATTCAACATATTTTCTTCCACAATATTCACCAATAGATTAAGCATGCTGATCTACATCAAAAATCTTTGTGTTGCAACCTGAACGCCATGTTTTTGTCAAGGTATAAAAGATATACATTAAATCTCCCCCTAAGCCATAACTCTTGGCTTAGTTTTTGGAGGAAAAATATGCACTAGAGGATGGTACAAATTCTCTCTTATTTTTTGTCTCTTCCTTCTTTCTCCAAATCTTTTCAATTTCCTTCTTTATTTTAATTGGATCTACCTTTCTGAATTTTTATTCCTCTTTACTAGATTATCCTTATGTTTCTTCTTAGACTCAAAAACATAGCAATATGTTCAGGTCTATTGCTATTGTGACATGTGATATTCTCATGGATAGTATTTCTTCCATTCAGTCTAGATATAGATTGATTAGCTTTGTGTCTAAACCCATAGCATGTATAACAATAACCATTGAAAGATTAAATCATTCTACCATTGTTCCATGCATTCATCATTTGAATTTTTCATTCACTTGTTCTATGACCAAACCTTTTTCATGTAAAGCATTGACCAATAAAGAATGGAAAATTCTAATTTATTCTAATTCTACATTCCTTTTCTCTATGTCCAAGTTTATTGCAAGAGTAACAAAAACTATTTAAGGATGGGAGCCTTTGAGCTTCTGGTTGTCTAATCGGAGGTCTTCCAGCTTCATTTCTTTGATTTCAGATCTTCTCATTATTCTCCTTATTTTTCATACTTTCCTAGTTCATTGATCTTCTATTCCGAAGGAAATGGAATAGCATATTAAATTTTATCAATTCTATTATGAGAAACAAAATTGATAGGGGTTGATCATTTTCTTTGATGTGGGTATATTACTTTTAAAGGTATTCACACAAGTTTCCTAGGATTAGATCTAGAACATTTAGATATGAAAGGTCGTAGATTTATAATTCGAAAGAGGCATTCAGATTAGACACAGCTAATTTATTTGGCACAATCATTTTACAATGGCAGAAAAAAATGGTACTTATTAATAGTTTTACAAATGAGATTAGAATATATATTTTATAATATTTAAGATTAATTATGTTTATGTTTTCTACTTTCTTTTAGTTTCAATTTGTGCTTTTCAAATACAAACAAGTTTTTTGAAATATTTAGATTATTGACTTTATATATTCTATCCATTTCTAATTTGAAATTCTAACTGCTTACCTATTTACAGGCTCTTCATCAATAAGCTGCATAGAAATGGGCTTTAATTCAACCCTTCACATCTATTGAAGAGTCAAAATTTTAGATAGGCAACCATAAATAGAATCCTTTGTTTAAGGGTTGTGCTTCATATATAATAGTAAAATCATATTCATATCTATTTACTTAATACAAATAAAATAGAATATTAAATGTACACAACATATATCATAATTTAATTTGTCAAATAATTTTGGAATTTGTATATATTGATGGAAAATGCTGATGTTGCAGGTTTTAGAATTGTATTGATAAGAAGACAATAAAATCTATTTTATAGATTTGGATAAGAACAAAATGAAACATAGATAAAAGAATCTGATTATAAATATTTCAAATTCAATTGAAAATAAATAGAAATTCTACTGTTATAAATCTAATAATAAACAAACACTTCCAAATGATTTCTCTATCCATTTCTTACATTATTCTCCATCCTGATATGCTAAGTGACATATAGAAAATCATATAAACCTAACATATATTGTAAATAGATAGACTTATGGAAGAAAAACAACACAACCTAGTCCAACTGTATAAATACTAGCACTTCAAAACTTGTGGAATTTAGAACTTCTCTCCATCTCTTAGATGAAATTTGTAACTTCATACCTAACTTATTTTACAAATTGAAGACTGGAATTTTCTCCATCTTTTAGATGGAATCTATACCTTCATACCTAACTTAGGTTGAAAACCACAGACTGTATGATACCTATTTTATTTGAGAGGTTGGGGAAGCTTGAGACAACTCCAGTACCTGTCACGTAAACTATAGACAAACAACTTGGTATTACTATGCCCAATTGCAATGCACAAATAATTCTCAACCCTTACAATGTGGCCCTCGAAAGCTGGCTGCAATCTAGCTGAATAAACCGCCTTTACAAATTTATGACACATATTGGTAGGCATTCTAGTCCTCTCCTTCCAACACCATATCAGCCTTTCCTCCTCCAGACATAATTCCCACATTATCACGTTAAAGTCCACAATGGCTAAGTCGAGGTTAATCATTACATATCTTACCACTAATATGATCGACGACCCACATAGAACCAGTCGACAGGTCCATGAGTTTAGCATATCCCCCAAATTTACCGTATCCCCAATAATGAATAGATTCATCACTAGAAAGGACACTAATTGTGCCTGCTTAGCTTTCATGTCCCAAATCACAAATTTCATCTCGATTGAAGCATATATAAGAATATCCTTTGCACAATGAATGCGTGTAATAGTAAAACCCTCTTCAGGCAAAGGCAACTCAACTTCAATCCGCCATGACATTTCAAAGCAATAGTAAATTTGTATGCAACCGAGGTTTTCTTCTTTTGGCATACCCACAATTTTGTAGGACTCTCCGTTGTCCATTATTGCCACTACATCTACATGCTTTGCAATGACTATGGAAATCTCTTTGTATGTGCTTGTAATTGGATTACACATCACATACATTTTTTGAGGCTCTTTTATTTTGATTAGCAGTAAACTTGCACCTGATTTTCTACAAATTTTTGTATAGCCTTAATAGAGATTTTCAGTTGTTGGGCTTGGCAAGAAACAAAGGGAAATAGTTTTCCATGATTGGGTGAGAAAACTGTAGGCAATGGCATGTGATTCACTACAGAGGAGAATCCACGGATCTCTCTCTGGTATTAGAGATATAAATCTGCTAGACGATAAGAGCCTATTCCA
>VDFB02382743.1:0-20503 GCA_007258455.2 Sequoia sempervirens
TCTAGGCCAATTAGTTATTTTTTTAGTAGTTTGTACTGTGTTCACTATTTTTTGACCGTACGGGCACTAGCGTTCCCGAGAGATTCCAGTGTGCCACACTAATGTCCCAAAACTACACTGTCGTCCTCAAACAGAGATTTGTTTAAGGCATAGTACCGACTCCAAAAACTAGCTCGCCTAGCCCAAACTAAAGTTTGGATCTGTAGAGTGATTGAGGCACATTATAGTCCTCATCATTCTCAATCCCTATTTCCAAAACATCCCTTTAGAGTGAGGTAAGTTAGGGCAACCCTCTACTCTCGGCTCTCCATGACCTAGGGCCTTGATGTGGTTGGTCCCCCTCTCTTACATTTTTAGTGAACCTAATGTGAACCATTTTGGTTTCATTTTGTGATACTAAAAGTTCCTTTCCTCATCTTTTAGGAGTGTTGTAGGTGTGAGTGTTGTCAGGCCTTCACCTTACAACCCAACCTATGACCCATAGTATGCATAGTTGGAAGGTTCTGAAAGTGTTGCATGATGAAGCCTTAATTAGGTCATTGTCCTATCATGAAACCCTTGGGGGGATTTGTGAGAGTGTCATTTAGTGCATGTGATGGCCTCTTTCCTGCATCAACCTATCCCCTCTATGCAACCTATGAGAAGTAGTACTGGTATAACCTTCAGCTCATAGGATCTGTCGATGAGCTTTAATAGAGAACCATCTCCTCTCTACATTTGTGTGTGAATTAATGGGGACACTATGGTAGGTGTTATTTTTGATCTGACATCCCAAGTAAATATCATAACTGAGGAGATCATGCTAATTAACTTTTTCATAAATATGGGTACGATGAACCTATGAGCACCATTTGCATGCATGACGAATTTTCCGTACCTCCTTTGGGTAGTATTGTCTTGTCAGTTTTGGTTGGACCTAAACCTGTGAATATTTTTTTTGATATAATCTTGAGGTCTGAACTCTTGAGAGTAAATTTGGGTATCCCCTGGTTAGTAGCTATGAATGCAGTTCCTTCGATTGTGCATAAATGTTTAAAATTTATTCATGAGGGTTTTGTACATGTGATCCATGACACTGGCTAGAGACCACCAGATGAGCGTAGTAGTTACTCCTTAGATTACTCTTGGCCTACGCCCGTTGGTCCTCTTCTGCCTAGGAAGGACCTCTTGTACTGGACATATCAAAATTACAAGAAAGGGCACTTAATTCCAAGAGTGAGGTACCCTCCATCACCTTATGCCATTTTGTATAGGGCATGTTTGAAAGCTGACAATGATGCCACCAAGGCACATAGAAGGGAAGAAGATAAGCGATGTTGAGATCCTCTTTCTTCCTCTTTTTTTGTTCATCCTGACACTCCCTCTCACCTTGTTGTGGTGCCATTAGATTCTATTCCATGTTTGCAAGAGAATCCTATGGTGCCCACTTGGCGAAAGCCTAAGCGTCCCGCGTTTGAGCTTCCTATTCTACCCACAGAGCCTAGGCCCTTTCAGTATGGTAGGAAGAAAGGTCCCCATGTAGAATCCTCTATGTCCTAGCCTCCACGGCCCCCCACCACTTCTGCTCCCAAAGAAGTAAGTGGGAAGAGGCCCGTTGTTGAGGCATTGGAGCTGACTGCCCCTATCATTTCTCAATCTCTTCCTCCTACTCCCATTCAGGAGCTTGTCCCACCACTGGAAATATTTGAAGTGGACACTCCCATGGTTGAGCATGAGTCTTTTATTCCTTCACAACCCCTGGTCTCTAGCTCAAAGAGCCACAGAAACCGCCTTGCACATGAGCACAAGCGTTGGAAAAAGGCTCTCACAACCGAGTAGGCTACCTTATAGAGGTGAACCAAATATTTTTTGGAGGTGTGAAATGCTATGTCTCTTACTTAATTAGGGTTTTTCACCTAAAGGAAAGAGGTGGATCCCACACCCAAAATCTAGGTGGTTCACTCTCTTTTTCTGGGGAGCAACTCCCTTTCTTTGTTTTTCATTTATCCTTGACATGACACAGCCTAACTTTTAAACATATGACTTGGCATAGGGCTTTCTAGGTTGGCTCTCATCTCTTGTTTTCTTTCTCTTTCCTTCGCTACTTTAAAGTAATTGCTCATAGAATGATGTGAAGCAATTCCTTTAAAGTGGGGGGCATGCATTACCATAATTCATTTTCATTTTTGGTTCCTAGTGTAGCCTTGTCATTTACCTAATGCATTTGTCACTTTGTGGATGACATTGGGTGTGATGTCCTTCATAAGCATGATCTTTCTAAGCATATTACATTCCTCTTGGTGGCCTGATGTGACGCACTGCATCCCCTAAGTTGTGAATATACTATTCTTTGATTGGTCCTCTCTTGGAGACATTAGACACAATGTTCCCTAAGTGACTGACCTTGCATAAATTTAACAAGACTCCTTCGAACATTTTACACTTTTACACTTTATATTTTTTCATTCTAAATTTTTTTTACCTTTTTTCCACCTTGCATAACGCAACTTGCATGACTGTGTTACTTTGTCTTTTTGTTCATAGCATTTTTCTTTATGGTGCCTTGTTAAAGTTATCAACGAGTATAAATTTAATATGGTTGAGCGGGAAGCCCACCTAGTGGCATGAATTTTCCCCATAGCCACTTTTGTGTTTATGAATGCATACCAACTAGTGTATGTATCTTACCTTTTTGGGATTTCTCACCCCACGGACAACTAGTTCTATGGACCCAGAGTGAGTACATTTGGGCCTTCTCACCCAGTGGACCATCATGTGTTTTGTCACCCCAGAGTGAGTACACATTCTATTTTTCAAACAATTAGCCTAGATCTAATCCACAACTAGTTGGATTGACGATCGAAGCCTCATCTAATTCATTTCAACACTTGTGTGTTCCTTTGTTCTTATGTTTAGTTTTCCATGGTATCTTCATCCTAGGGGCTTGATCATCCCTCTTGATTGTTTCCATTCCATCTTGCTAGCATAAGTGCATTTGAACCCTCATCTTGATGTTCATGGCTACTTTAATGTGAGTTTGAAGCAAGTTCATCCTCTCACTAAAGTGGGGGATAAATGTGCTGTAGAAAAATGGCCCCTTGTCATTTTCATGGCCTTTTAGGTCTTGTTTCATGGTGTTGGAACTATTTTGCTCTGATTTTATGTTGCAACATGGCTTGAACATGCTTATTTAGGTACTAAAATTCAAAGAACAACGTCTTGTGAAGGTGTTGTGAAGTGTCGTAAGACATTTCTACATTCTTCTAGACTCTATTTATTACAATTCACCTAAAAATCACCTTTTTATTCATCAACAAGTCATGCTTTATTTGACCCCTTTATGCTCTCATATCCTTAATTAAGTGTATTTTTGAGTATTATCCCAACAAACAACATTAAATACAACATATTTCCTGACACACATTTTTCAGGTCCTAGGTGGGACCCATTCGCCATGTGTGGCGAATGAGTCCCACTTGGCCCCAAATTCAAAATATTTTAAATTTCCTTTCGGGATTTTATTCAATAACACAAGTGTAAGTAAGGCATAAGTGTGTATAAATAAGTGATTTTCATCTCCTACAAGCCCCATTCATTAAGTTCACTTATTCACCTATTCATTCAAGCATTCAAGCATTTTACATCTTTTCAAGCACTATTCAAGCACTTTGAAGCAGCCATTGGCATTACTTCATACTTGCATCATCAAGGTTTTGGTAAGTTAATAGAAATTGCATGTTGTTAGTTTATCATTCCTTTGCATTTCATTATTTTATTAAAGGTTTGATTACCAAAAGTGGGGTTTGACCAAGGCAAACCCCTATTCACTAACCTTAAACCATTTTCCCCTATTGCATGTTTGTTTGTTGACCTAGGTATGCAGATTTGACAAGCCTTTTGGTGTTGAAGATTGGTTTACAAGTCAACTAGGTGCTAACTAGATTGGGAGAGGACTGATTCACCACCTATGGCAAATGAGTCCCACCTTAGGACTAAAAATCTGAATTTTGTCAGATTCTGGGTCCCAATAGACAGAAACTTGCTTCTGACAATTTTTCACCAAGAGGAGGACTAATTTTCCACCTTGGGTGAATGATTCCCATTGTGAAAAAATAGTGATTTCAACCAGCATCCACAACATTCTAGATTCATCATATTTTTCCCAGGTGCACTCTGATTTAACTCATTCCTTTTTGTTCTGCATATTTTCTTCATTTAGTTCATTGTTGCATTAAACAATGTGTTTTCAAACATAGCTTTAATTTCACTTTTGCATTTGTTTTCATTCATTTAAATCAGTCAATTACATTTAGTTAACTTCATTTAGGTTAGACAACATCACACATAACACTATTTGAATGAACCATTAGCATTTTTTTCTCATATCTCTCTCCTTTTAGGTGAAAAACCCTAGAAGAGCAAGAGTTGTCCATAGGAGCCAAAAATAAATGGTTCATTTGAAGCCAAAAGGCTTCTAATGTAACATAGATTTTTGGCACCCACTTGCTTTCTAGCTCTCCTGGGGTTTTTCACCTAGAAGGAGAAAGATGGGCCAAAAATGCTTATGTTACATTTAAAGTCAATGCAATATGGATATAATGCTTGAATGCAAGAAAAGAATGAGATTGATTAACTAATGAATAGAAACTAAAGGAAAACAACTTGTTTGAAAACACATTGTGTAATGCAACAATGAACTAGGAATGAATGCAAAACTTAACAGAAATGAACCAAACTAAAAGTGTGCACCTAGAATGTGGATGGAGACTAGAAATTGCTTCTGAAATGTTGTTGATGCTGAAATTTAGGCTTGGTGGGACTCATTTTCCATTCTAATGTAACATAGATTTTTGGCCAAAAATGAATCGTAGATTTTTAGCTCTTATGGACAACTCTTGCTCTTCTAGGGTTTTTCACCTAAAAGGAGAGAGATAGGAGCAAAAATGCTAATGGTTCATTCAAATAATGTTATGTGTGATGTTTTCTAACCTAAATGAAGTTAACTAAATGCAATTGACTGATTTAAATGAATGAAAATGAATTCTGAACTAAGATTTAAGCTATGTTTGAAAACACGTTGTGATATGCAAAAATCATGAAAGAATGAACAAAAATGCAAATTAATCTAAACAGAAAGTTGTTTCTCAGAATGCGTGCACCTGGAAAACTATAGATGACTGGAAAAAAATTGTAAAATTGATGAAACTTGAATTTAGGCTGACTGGGACTCATTCTCCACCTTGGGCAAATCAGTCACAGATCGGGACTTTTCTACATAGAATCTATTTTCTAACAGTCAGGAACCTGGATCTAAATCTGACTCAGTTTTGCACCTCAAGAGGGACTCATTCACCAAGCATGGTGAATCATTCCACCTTAGAATTTTTACAACTTCAAAATTATGTTCTACACCTTTACACCTGTACAGTAATTTCTGACGGATACCCGATCCCAGATCTCAGAAAATTCTTGCAAAAGAGCTTAAAAATGTTTGTCTAATGGGGGGTTTTCCTTGGTCAAACCCCTAGTTGGTAATTAAACCTTGAATAGAGAAAAATCTGAGTAAACCCTAGCCTTAGATGTGTTAAAGACTAGGAAGAGCTAAAATATAACAATGATCCTATTCTATTGCTCTAGAATAAGACATGCAAGAATGATCTATATGATGCAAGATCTCAACCCTAGAAACCTTACAACACATGAAAAATAGGGATGAAATGACATGCAAATGATAAACAATTGAGATGCAAACCTTAATCTGAAGATAGAGTGAAAATGGAAGATGGAATCAATAGGAAATCAAGTCCTTAGGCATGATTTGGTGGCTAGTTGCACCTCTTCACCCTAGATTTCTTCATGATTCACCATAGGCATCCATCATTGACCCTTTGCAATGTTCAATCTTGAAAATAGAAGTGAGCTTCAAGACCTACAAAAAACCCTAGTTTGTTGCCCTAAAACTTCAACTTTTGCTAATGAAACTTGTGGAAGACTTAACTCTAAAATTTCTCTTGAGAGATGATAAAAAGATGATAAAGATGTGTGAAATGACTTAAAATGAGTATTTATAAGTAACAACACCTTATTTTCTTGTTAATTAGACCTAAGAGGCTGACATTTACCAGAAATAAAAGTTAAATTGATTAAATTCCTGCTTAATTTTGAATTTTCCCTCAAAGGGGACTCATTCGCCACCCTTGGAAAATGGGTCCCACCAAAGGGGACTCATTCGCCCAAGGTGGTGAATGGGTCCCACTACTATTGTTTGAAGGTGGTTTGTTGGGGTATGATGTAATTAAATGTTGTTTGTCAGGTTTTATGTGATTTCTCAGGTGAAACGGGCCTCTAGATCGAAATTAATGGGTCTAAGGGGCCTATAAATGTTGTTTTGAAGGAAAATGATGTGAAGGGACTCAAAAGTGGGTCTAATTATGCGTGAAATTGTCTCTTTTCTCAAGAGGGTCCAATTTTCTACAACACATTTAGCCCCCACTTTAGCACCCATATGAATCCATGAAACAAGAATTAAAAGGCCATGAAATTGACAAGGGGCCATTTTTCTACAGCACTGTTGATTTTTGGCTCCTATGGACAACTCTTTCTCTTCTAGGGTTTTTCACCTAAAAGGAGATAGATAGGAGCAAAAAATGCTAATGATTCATTCAAATAATGTTATGTGTGATGTTGTCTAACCTAAATAAAGTTAACTAAATGCAATTGACTGATTTAAATGAATAAAAACAAATGCAAAAGTGAAATTAAAGCTATGTTTGAAAACACATTGTGTAATGCAACAATGAACTAAATGAAGAAAATATGCAGACTAGAAAGGAATGAGTTAAATCAGAGTGCACCTGGGAAAAATCTGATGAATCTGGAATGTTGTGGATGCTGGTTGAAATCACTAATTTTTCACAGTGGGACTCAAGGGTTTGGTAAGTTAATAGCAATTGCATGTTAGTTTATCATTCCTTTGCATTTCATTATTTTATTAAAGGTTTGATTACCAAAAGTGGGGTTTGACCAAGGAAATCCCCTATTCATTAACCTTAAACCATTTTTCCCCTATTGCATGTTGTTTGTAGACCTAGGTATGCAAATTTGATAAGATTTTTGGTGTTGAAGGTTGGTTTACAAGTCAACTAGGTGCTTCAAGTTAACTTAAGTCTATTTCAAGCTTGGAGAAGGTTTTATGTCCATTTTCTACAGAATTGACTTCGACAACCCGACAAGCAGTGATTTCCAGATTTGGTGTTGCAGAGTTGTCTCCTGATTTTTCAAAAATTTGGGAGAGGATTGATTCGCCACCTATGGCGAATGAGTACCACGTTAGCACTAAAAATCTAAATTTTGTCAAATTTTGGATCCCGACAGACAGAAACTTTCTTTCGACAATTTTTCACTAGGAGGACTAATTCTCCACCCTAGGTGAATGAGTCCCACTGTGAAAAATTAGTGATTTCAACTAGCATCCACAGCATTCCAAATTCATCATATTTTTCCCAGGTGCACTCTGATTTAACTCATTCCTTTCTGGTCTACATATTTTCTTCATTTAGTTCATTGTTACATTACACAATGTGTTTTCAAACATAGCTTTAATTTCACTTTTTCATTCATTTTCATTCATTTAAATTAGTCAATTGCATTTGGTTAACTTCATTTAGGTTATACAACATCACACATAACATTATTTGAATGAACCATTAGCATTTTTTGCTCTTATCTCTCTCCTTTTAGGTAAAAAACCCTAGAAGAGCAAGAGTTGTCCATAGGAGCCAAAAATCAAATGTGTCGTAGAAAATGGCCCCTTGTCATTTTCATGGCCTTTTAGGTCTTGTTTCATGGTGTTGAAACTATTTTTCTCTAATTTTATGTTGCAACATGGCTTGAACATGCTTATTTAGGTACTAAAATTCAAAGAACGACATCTTGTGAAGGTGTTGTGAAGTGTTGTACAACATTTCTACATTCGTCTAGACTCTATTTATTACAATTAACCTAAAAATTACCTTTGTATTCATCAAAAAGTCCTATTTTGAAGTGTTGTAAAGTCTTGTAACAAGCTTTCAAGCTTTTCTAGGCACATCTTCACTATTTATCCTTTTTGTATGCTTTATTTGACCCCTTTATGCTCTCATATGCTTAATTAAGTGTATTTTTTAGTATTATCCCAACAAACAACATTAAATACAACATATTTCCCAACACACATTTTCAGGTCCTAGGTGGGACCCATTCTCCATGGGTGGCGAATGAGTCCCCCTTGACCCCAAATTCAAAATATTTTAAATTTCCTTTTAGTATTTTATTCAAAAACACTTGATGTCAGCCTGTGATGAGGTATGAATAGGTAACTAAGGCACAAGTGTGTATAAATAAGTGATTTTCATCTCCTACAAGCCCATTCATCAAGTTCACTTATTCACCTATTCATTCAAGCATTCAAGCATTTTACATCTTTTCAAGCACTTTGAAGCAGCCATTAACATTACTTCAGACTTGCATCATCAAGGATTTGGTAAGTTAATAGCAATTGCATGTTGTTAGTTTATCATTCCTTTGCATTTCATTATTTTATTAAAGGTTTGATTACCAAAAGTGGGGTTTGACCAAGGAAAACCCCTATTCACTAACCTTAAACCATTTTTCCCCTATTGCATGTTTGTTTGCAGACCTAGGTATGCAAATTTGACAAGATTTTTGGTGTTGAAGATTGGTTTACAAGTCAACTAGGTGCTTCAAGTCAACTTAAGTCTATTTCAAGCTGGTATGCTTTGTCCTGCTTATAGAATTGACTTTGACAACCCAATAAGCAAGTGATTTTATATCCTGTGTTGCAAAGTTGTTCTTGATTTTCATAATTTGGGAGAGGACTGATTCTCACCACCTCCATGGGATGAATGAGTCTGACCTAGGACTGAAAAAATTTGAATTCCTTTGGTCAGACGGATCCCAACAAACGTAAACTTGCTTCCTAATGTAGCTTTTCATCAGAGAGAACACTAATTCGCCACCCCTCGGGCTTAATGAGTCCCACTATGAAAAAAATTAGTGATTTCAACCAGCATCCACAACATTCTATATTCATCATATTTTTCCCAGGTGCACTCTGATTTGACTCATTTCTTTTTGTTCTGCATATTTTCTCCATTTAGTTCATTGTTGCATTACATAATGTGTTTTCAAACATAGCTGAAATCTCACTTTTGCATTTATATTCATTCATTTAAATCAGTCAATTGCATTTAGCTAACTTCATTTGGGTTAGACAACATCACACATAACATTATTTGAATTAACCATTAGCATTTTTGCTCCTATCTCTCTACTTTTAGGTGAAAAACCCTAGAAGAGCACAAGTTGTCCATAGGAGGAAAAAAATTAATGGTTCATTTTGGTGAACCCGACTTTTGCTATATATCTCTTTGCATTTCTAATTTCATCCTAGTTTGCATTTGCATTAACATTCAATTAGTATATTGTTTTGTTTTTGCATTCTAGGACTTTTTATCTTGCATTAGTGAAAACTTCATTTAGATTTCATTTTTGCATTACATCTCATTGAAAAAACTAAAAAAAATCATTCTCTAGAACATTAAAATCATCTTAAAATTTTTGAAAAACACACAAAAACATCATACTGGGACTCATTCACCACTCAAGGCAAATTAGTCCCTTTGCACTTGTTAAACAACATTTTCTAGCATTTGTCTGCATTTTTGTTTTCTGTAGTTAGATCTTAGTTATAGTTAGCAGCATTTATGTTATTTGCATTTCAGACTCTTAGATTATGCATTTGTTAAACCACATTCAATTTTATGAGTCGCAATTGCTCTGTTAAACCACATTTGAAATTTCAAACACCGCATATGCATGCGTCGTGACACAATTGACTGTCACAGAGTCGCATCTGTTAAACCAAGTTGCATTTGTCAGTTCATGAGTCGCATTCGCTCAACTTGAGCCGCATTCACAAAACCGTGACACATTCATAGCCTCAAATGATGCATTCGCTTGTCATAATTAAAAACTTCATACAAATTCAAATTTGAAGTCTTCACCTTGTCAATCATTTGTAAAACATCTTTTTCAAATAGTCTCTATCATAAACAAGAATTGCAATTGCTCAAAATGCCCATCATTTGCATTCATTTCCAATTTTTAGGTGCATTCCCTAGGCAACATAATCGTCCTTTTTTTTCCTTAGGTTTCATCTTAGCAAACTTTGGATTAAGCAAAACCTCCACACCTTGCAAAACCTTTGTTTTCAAAACTAGGCTATCTTGGGACATAGTCATTACTACTCTTTTCAGTCATTGTCTTTTTGTGAGAACCTCCAACTCAACAGTCTAGTTCGGCAGGCTCACTCGTCATTTTGACCTCATCATTTAGTCCCCTTAGTAAGTCCTTTGATAACCAAAATTGAGACATAGGTCTAGCTTAGAGTGGTTAGACAAACCTTTGTCCAAATTTTTTCCATACTTAGTCCTCATTTTAAACCTGGACTTTGCATTAATCATCTTAGTCCTCATATTGGCTTTGAAAACCTCATCATTAATCATTTCCTTAGTCATCACCTTGCATTGTCATCCTTTATTCCAAAAATACAATTTTTTTTTCATAACTTGTCATCCTACTCGACATTAGCCATTTGATTTAGAAAACATAGTCTTACATTGTCATCCTTTATCGAAAAATACAAAAACATAGGCTAGTGTCATCCTTGCATTTACTTGTCATTCTCATCGTCCTCATTTGAGAAAATATCTTTTACGGTTGAGACTAGGCTTCAAAGACAACAACGACAAATGGAAAACTTTGGAAAAGATTCCAATCCCAACATTAAAAATAACACTTATGACATGAACAAACATTCGACCTTTTCTGACCCATTTCACAACATGAACATGCAATCTTCCATGAACATTCCATCTTCATCACAAAACATTTTTGAGCCATTAATAAAAAGAGACCATAATGGATGAGTTTATGCAGAAGACTTAGAAGTTGCAGTGCAAAACCCTGATATAGCCTCCTTTGTAGAAAACTCAGTCTTACAAGACCCTCGAAGATATTTAGCTATACTTTTGGACCAAGGGGCTAAGTTACCACACAACTTTGACATAAATACTGTGAGACCTCCATCCATCTATCCTCACCATCAACAGTCACTTAACACAAATCCTGCCATGAATTCCCAACAAACGGGCCCAAATATTACTCCTTATCCTAACCTTGACAAGGGAAACCAATTGTCCACTAGTCCATTCCATTTCTCCATGCCATATGCTAGTCCTTCACCTATTAATCCCGTCCAAGTCTGCATCCATTATCAATCATCCACCAACTCATGTCAAGTCCCCACATCATATTACACCAATCCAGTCAAAGACTCCATGTCATATCCGGTCCAAGTCTCCACGTCATACCCTTGTCCTTCACATACTAGTCCAATGCAAGTACCCATGTCATATCCTAGTCCTTCATCCATTAATCCTTTTCAAGTCACCCCTCACAAGCCATATCTAGTCATGAAAATTTTAGTCTATTACTCAAAGTCAAATCTGATTTAATAAACTTGAGGATACATGTCAAAATGAAAGTCCAAAGCATGACCTTATAATGTCACCCTCATGTCAAGAACAAGGTAGTCCATTCCATGACCCTATCTTAAACTCCATTCAAGGATTCCTTCAAGACAATCATGACATCCAAAGTACACCTACTACCATTGTCCAAGAAGTCCAAATCTATGAAAACCCCATTTTTGACCAAGACCCTACCGTTGACCAAGAAATCCAAAATGATCCACTCCTTGACCTTTATTCCATTCATGATCAAACACTTGGCGACTCTATTCAAGCCTCGACTATTGACACTTCCCACGATGAGACACTTGCCTCCATGGGACACATAGACGATATTCCTCTAGAACAAGAATCTTCCACTAAGGACATGCTTGCATATGATCAAGTTATAGCTAAAATCATTGGACTCTATGACACTAAACATAATGATGGCTTTGACATTGCATTGGAAGCACCAACATAATTATTTGAACCTGACATGTCACACGATCAGACCAAAGATATCAGTCAAGAATATGTCCAACATGACAATGGTGCCAAGACACTTTTATCAACCACGGGTCATCTATCTTTGTTAGAGCAGATTTCTTGCGCATTGTAATATACATAAGTGATGTTGTCCATAGACATCATGATGGGTTAGCAGACCTTGCTTTCAAAACAACAAATACCCCATCGCAAATAGAATCTATCAAAGCATGCAATATCAAGGGAAAGGACTAGGCATACATGAGCAATGCATTCTAGAACCAATACAGCTTCGGGCAAATTATAGACATCAAGGTCTTGGCTATTCCTCAGTTAGTAAATCAAACGATGACAGTGGTACCTCCTCGATACTGGGGGCAAATTTTTTAGATACAAACGTTAAAACAGAGTCCATGAGAAATCATTGTCATAAGATTGCTGCCAACACCTCCACTCCACACCATGAACCGCCATTCCATCATAAATAAACCTTCCCTTTGGAACCAACAAAAACAAAAGTCTTAAGTCAAAAGATCAAATCAAATGTCAAAGGCCAGCTGAATCAAACAAAAGGACAAGTGGAAAAATGAAATTAAAATGGATCCCAAAGAAAGATGGATCAAACAAGGACACCAAGTCAAATACAAAAGTCAATCACAATGTGGAGCCACAAGACAAGAGGACTCCCACATATAACACATGTCCACCTCCTTCAAAATGGTCATCAAACAAGGCATCTAAAAGTGTTGGTTCCAAACACCATCCCTCCAAAATCCATCATACACCATACCAAGTTTGGAAAATAAAAAGTGATTCATCCAAATGTCCAAACAACCTTTCCACATCTACCATCATCTATCATAATCCTACATCTCACCTAAAGTCCAAAAATTCCACATCACAAATCTGTCACATCATGGCAGCAACTCTTTACCACAAGGACTCTCATGGCACTCTATTGTGATGTGCATATTTTGATAAGGCCAACTCTAGTATCAAAAAGGATCATAATGACATCGATCAGTTGTATACAAGTGCTATGATCCTAACAAGACAACTCCTTTAGCAAGGACATTATTGGCATATCATGGCACCAGTCTGTACATCAACACCGTCAATGGATTCAGAACAGTTAGTGGTCATCTAAAGCATCTAGGCTATCCACAAAATTAGAAATACAAAAAAAAAAATTGAAAAATGATAAAAATTGTCACCCTGATGAAAACCTAGCAAACAGGCATCTTGGTGACACCAAAAAAATCAAAAAATCAAAAAGTCAAAAAATAGTAAAGAGAAAAAATTTCTCCAATGGTGAAAAAACCTGGCAACAGTCGCCATGTGTAAAAATAAACAACGCCTGTACTTATACTTGGGGCAAGAAATCTCATTTTCCCATGCCTTCCTCATGACATTTACGCCCATCTAAGCCCTATCATTTCCACGCATTCTTCCCACTTACCTTGGTCTTGACATAAAATTGGCACACAAAAATCAGGCTTTGGGAAAACTCTTGACATGTCTATCCTTTGGTCATACATGATTCATGAAACATCATGTCATTGACTATCATAGTCTTATTATCCTTATACGACATAGTCCTTGAAAATCATATGACAATTCCATTAGTCTCATGTCTCCCTATCCTTTACCAAGGCCACCTCTTATTCTTTCGTATGTTTTCACCTATCTTAGTTTCCTTTGACAAACGGCTCTAAGGATAATCATCATCCCATCTAGTCCTAACCAAGTCATTCCAAATGCAACGAGTCTAATCCATACAAGCATATTATCCAAAATTTTACTTGACTGCGTTCCTGGCCCAACTGTAGACCTCCATACTTTTGTCACATTATTGTCATCATCCTCATGTTGTTTTGGGATGCGTCCTTCCCATGTCAAACAATGTTGTCATCACCTGCCAATTGGTATTTAGCTTGACTAGGGCAATAATCATGTTTGTCCTGATTCTCATGTGTAGTGACGTAAATATATGTATTTTTTCATCCTCTTAAATGTCAAATCCAAAAAATCATAAAATGACAAAGACAAAAACATCATAAAAAATGTCTCAAAGAAAGACCTAAAAATCATAAAAACATCCTAAAGAAAACACAAAAACATCCAAATCAATGTCAAAATCTTAAAAATGGAGTCAAAGTCAGTCATGTCAATCAGTCCATGTCATTGTCGAACTACGTTGTCTCTACGCATTTGCTACGTAGGCAAGGCCATCAGTCGATGAGTCCCCAAGACATTAGGTCAATCCTTTTAGGTTGGTCCAAATAAAATCATGGCATTTGTCACAATCGTCACATTGGTCAAATAAGTCAGACATAGTCAAACTCGGACACAAGACAGTCATTTGAAACACCAATGTCAAAATTGGTCAAAATTAGACAACATAAGCCAATCAATCACATACATCAACATCAGCCATCCTTGCCAAAACATATTAGTCAAAACAATGTCACCGGGCCTCTCACACTCTTTTGGTCCTCTTCAAGATGTGCCCTTCTCGGATTTGGACCTCATCAAAATGTTCTTTGCCTTTTTCAGGATGTATCCTTCCTGACAATAGGCCTCATCAAATTGCCAACACTGTCAAATTGGAAAAACTCTTAAACTATTAAAATTGTCAAACCGACAAGAAATCAATCTTTGGTAACAAACATGGGTAAAACAAAATAAAATGGTTGTTAATCTTTCCTCGGCCTATCTTGTCTTATCTTTGACTATCTTGGCTATTTCTTCTTTTGTCTTATCTTTTTATTGTCTTTTCTTTGTGGTCATGTTACTAGCTACCTCGAGGATGTCCCATGAAGGATTTAGAGGTGCGATGACGTCTCCTGGCCTATTTTATTTTCTTTGACTGTTGTTTGTGGATTGTCTCAACAAAAAGACTGGGGCAACTTCGCCCTTAGTATGAATTAGGACATTCCTTGCCTATGACTGTCTGTTTTTCAAATGGATGACCTTGCACACCTTGGTCTATGTCATATCATGGTGTTTGTTGTCCATTTGTGTCATTTTACCGCCCAATGATGATTAAGAGCAATAAATATTAAAGTCCTATGACAATGTTTTGAAGGATTTGGTCTAGGAACTAACATGCATCTTCTTTAGTCTTGTCATCTTCTCTCACTCATCTCATATAGGCATTTCATCCATATCATCATCCATATCTTTTGCACTAACATTTCTTTGTCTCTTCATATTCTAGTCTTCTCATCAATTTCGAGAGCACACCCGTGTTCTTGGAACATGTCTGTCCTCTTGAGGGGGCATACTGTAACCCTCCTCGTCATTCTTCCTCATCTTATTTTGCATTGGGGCATATTTTTGACTTGTTTTCTTTGTCACAATGTGACATGTGACATTATGACAAAGAGGGGCAAAATGTAGACACTTAAAAATGACCTAGGCCTACAAGCTTCATTTTAACCACTTTTGTCCTAGCATAATTGTGACATTTAATTATGTCCTTGGTCCACATTCGACTATTGATTAAATAATTCATAATTATTTAATTAATTCATGTCCTTTTATTCTTCATGATTATTAAATAAATAAATTTTATTTATTTATTAAATACGTTATTAATTGTCTAAGTCTTCCCTTAATTAAATAAATTTCTTAATTTATTTAATTACCTTCTTTTCACTTTATGCTTCTTGATTATTAAATAAATAAGTTTTTATTTATTTATTTAATATGTCACTAATTGTCATAATTGAATGAATTAAATAATTTATTTAATTATCAGTCTTATTGGCTAAATTAAATAATTTAATTTAATTATTTAATTGCCAAATTTGATATTCTTCTCATTTTAAATAAATTAAATTATTTAAAATTTCATCTCATTCTTAACTACAAGCTCATTTTGGTAAATAATTCGAAAACTGATTATTTACTATTTCTCAAAAATTCACGTTTGGAATTAATTTAATTCCAAATCGGTAACTTTCCGCCAAGAGTCAAGTAATTGGGCAAGTTCTAGACCCTTCCAAAATTGATCTTCAGTCTGGTCTTTATCTTATTCATTTTCAAAAATCTTTATTTTCAAATTAATTTCCTCATTTATTCTCCACCGTCGATTTGATTCCCTGAGATGACATCTTGACCGCTCGATTAATGATTTTTCCCTAACCCTAATTAGGGATTCTCATATTTAATCTAGACCTCTCATTTTAGGTTTTGGTCAGAATGCAATCTCACCCATCCATTCAAAATGGCATTTTCTATAAAATTCCATTTTCCTCTCACTTTTCGATTACACACAGACACACACACATATTATAGAGACGCATTGCATATTTACTCACTTGCACAGTTAGGCTTCTCATTACAATTATTGTCTTTATTTAATCAAGTCTTAGTATGCTTAGGCATTGGCAATCATGGTCATAGGCATAGGCATTAGGCATATCTAAAATCCTTCAAAGCTTGGTGTAGGACATAGGCATATATTTGCAGATTGCTTGCACAACGAATCTGAGGGCAAAGCATCATCCTGCAAGTAAGAAGGTGTTACAAAGGTGAGTCATGGAGGCTTCAGCAATTATCAGGTATACTTGTTTCATTTACGTTTGCTTCCTTTGTTCTTTGTAATTACTTTGGGTTTTGTCTTTTATATTGATTTGATAACTTGAATCTAAACCTAAAAGAAATCCTCAGTTACAGTTATCTTCATGTGATTGGAGATGTGGATTCTTGGTTAAGATTTTGTTTGGTATTGTGTCTTGGATTACTCTGATTACCAGTTTGATTTTTGGCATGATACAAGTTCTCTTGAGACCAGGATGTATGCATTTTTGCATGTGATCTCCTAGGAGGATATGGTTGGATCAAGATTTCATGGTTTGGTTCTCGATTCTATGGTTGGATCTTTGGCATTGATCTTGTTGGTTATTTTAGTATTGAGTACAATGATCATTTGCTTGGGAGATTCATGGTAGTGTGGTGTTGCATTTGAAGCTTTGTATGGATTGATCGGTTGGAGGTGCTCATGGATACTTGGAGACTTGGGTGAGGTTGGAGCTCTCTTGTGACTAGAGACATTTGCTTGAGATGGTTACTCTTAGGAGGTTTCAGTAGGAATTCTAAGGAGACTTCACGTGGATTTGGACGTGATTTCATGATGGACCTATAGAGGAGAGTGTTCTTGGAGTGAGTTATGATGACTTGGTTATCCTGGAGAAGCATTCTCATTCCCCATTCTTGGTCTACTCAGTGGTTTATCATCTAATAGGTATTACCCATCCTATTTTTTATGTGTTTATGTTTCATTATTTTATTTCTCATGGGAATGAGTTGAGTCATTGTGATTGATTTTGGGAGACTCATTTGAGGATTTTTTATCATGAGTTTATATTGCTTTATCTTTCATAGATATGGATCTTTAGATATGGACTTAGTTCTAGAGGATTCATTTTGAGGGATGTTTATCATGGTTATCTCATTTTTCATTTAATTTTATGTTATCATTCATTGATGATGAGCTTAGGAGATGTTTTATTGGCTAATTTACTAATTTGGGAATGGATACATTGATTTTGATTTCCTTAATTATAGAGGCTTACATCCATGCTGGAATTATACACGATTCATATGTTGTACTTGATCTATGAGATTGAGTGGTTGGGTATTGTTGAGGCTTTTCATTTGGGGTTGTAAGGAGAACATACTTGACATGGTGTAGCACTTTGAGGTTGTAAGAGAGGGGGACCACCGCATGCAAGACACTAGGTCATAGAGGGTTGAGATGCGAGAGGCTTCCATAACTTACCTCAACTAAGTGTATGTTTTAGGAAATGAGGATGAGAATGATGAGGATTTTAGAGTCCTACTATCACTCTACAATCTTCAGTTTCAAGGTGGGGCTAGGCGAGTTGGTCTTTAGGTCCAACTCTATGCCTTAGGGAGCTCTCTGCCCGAGGACGTTAGTGCAGACTTTAGATGACAATGCGGCACGCTAGCATCTCGTAAACACGATGTAGTCCATACGGTCAGATTATAGTAGAGACAAGGTCGAACTCACCAAAATGACTAACAGCCTAGCTTAATGACTTCTAAGAGGACAAAATAACACTATGAAATATGAAAAGTATAAGCGAAGGTGATAGAGTAGATATACCAAAGCCAAGGTGATGAAGACAATCTTGTAGAAGACCTTTTTCACCAGTTAGCTCCTTGAAGTGCGTCCACCTACACACAGCAAGAGAGAGAATGTTGGGGGGTGGTTGTATTGGGGTCTGCCTCAGTCGTACCCTTGTTTAGGTGTTCTCACCTCCACAAACAGCCAATGGAAAAGAGATAAAGAAGTGATAAAAACACAAGCACTACAAATAGTACTATGCTACTCAACCAAATGATAGAGGAGAGGAGAGGGAAGCTTACCACCTCCACCAAGAGCACGTTGTTTGGGGGAGAAATGAGAGGAACTCAAGCCTCTGCTGCAATGGTGTGTTCCCAAACTTTCTCTACCGACGTGATGGAGTGTGATATTACTGCTATGGAATGCTTGGAATGCTAGAATGTGAGTACAAAATGAGCTTGAAGTGATGTAGAGTTCTTCCAATCTTCATCCAACATCCTAATACAAGTTCAAAGACTTGATTATGAAGGAATGAGGAGAGAAATGGACATATTCGATTTGGGGGTTGAATGAGGCATTACAATTTCAGTGCCAATGGGAAGAGTAATGCCTCTATTGGCTCAGCCACAGGAATCTACCAGGGACGTAAGCGCACCACGTGGACGTCTGCGAGCCACGCAAGTGTCCCCAACAGAAACGCCTCCACTGACACACAAAAAAGGCACCAAGTGGACTTCCATTAGCAAGCTTAAGTGAATTTAAGCCTCTGACTTAGGTTTTCTAAAGTGTAATAAGGAAAAATGGGAATTCCACCTAGGGTGCAAATTCACTCTTATACATTTTGCCTCCACTTTTGTCAGCACAAGTACTAATGAGTGCTCGATAAAGTAGATCAAGAAGAGAGTAGGGTTTGAAAAGTATACCTAAATCGGTGAGGATGTAGACCGTGATCTAGAAAACTTGAAGATGCAAGGAGAACAAAAGACTCCATAGCTACTCAGAACTATGAAGTTGGAACAACAAAGCGCCTTATAGGCTCGCAGACCTACAAGGAGGCAACCCCCAAGATCTCTCACATGGAGGAATCCCCAAGGAACCAGACTCCACAAAGTCAAGAAGCAGTGACATGTCTACCCACAGATAGAACATGTCATAAGTGGTGACACATCCACTCGCAGATAGAGTGTATCTAAAATGTCGATACATCTACCCACAGATAGAATGTATCTAAAAGCGGTGACACATCTACCCACAAATAGAACATGTCTAAAGCGTCGATGCGTCTACCTACAGATAGGACACATCTAAAAGTGGTGACATGTCTACCCATAGATAGAACATGTCTAAAGCGTTGATGTGTCTACCCGTAGATAGGATGCATCTAAAAGCGGTGACACGTCTACTTGCAGATAGAACAAGTCTAAAGCATCAATGTGTCTACCCAAAAATAGAACACATCTAAAAGTAGTGACACGTCTACCTGTAGATAGAACATGTCTAAAATGGTCAGTCATGTAGACCGAGAAACTTTCAAAGGGTTCCATCAGGAACCCTTCAAAAGGAGAGGGGTCCACTCAAGGGATGCACAGTTTGAAACAGCAAGGTCTAGTTAGGTTTCCCCCAAGCTAGATGCGAAAGGATGAATAGAATGAGCCTAGTTGGGCTACCCCCCAAACTAGGCATAAAGGAGTTCATTCATTACAAAGGATTTTGAAGAAAGGATCCTTGAGGAACCCATCGTGAAAGAGGGGGTTCACTCAAGGGACGTGTAGTTCAAAAGTCGCAACCCTAGAGCGATTCTTCATCAAGGGATCCTTTCGAAATATGTTCACTTAATCAAGGAATTTGAAAGGAAGGTCGTGCCCCCAATGAGGGGAATTCAAATTATTTCCCATTTTGGAGGAAGATCTCCAAGTCCTTTCTTTATGAACTCGTGATGAAGGAAACACATTCTATTAAGATTCTATGTTGAGAATGTGCTTCCAAGGAAAGGGTGTTGCGAGGACTTTTGAGAAAAGATTTGTTGGTGGTGAATTCATTTTCTAAAATTTCAAGTTTTAAAGAACGTTGTCACACATAGGAGGGACAACTCAAGAAAAGAAGAGAGAAAGATAAAGAAAAAGCAAAAAGCACAAACAAAGGGCACAGGGGGATCTGGTTTGGCGGGTTCAGATCTGTCCAAGCTCATATAATAGTAGGTAACCGCAATGCAAGGTGAAAGATCATCAATCCCCAACCAGATCAAGAAGAATGCATGAAAAGCAAAGTAAAAATAAAAAATTGGGTCAACGTGGAAGGGAAGCCTAAATGTCCCCGACGCTTTGCATCATCCCCAATTTATCAAAAATCAAGCACAAACATGGAAGAA
>VDFB02382744.1:0-47067 GCA_007258455.2 Sequoia sempervirens
ATCAATTGGTTCTTTCAAGTAAAGATTAAATCCTTTTATTGATCACAATAATCAAAGAGATTTCATTGTGGATTATTGAAGTAGAACTCAGTAGTCACATTATTGCAAGTTTATACAAGTTGTAAACACATAAATGCCAGATAATTTGTGTTTTCTTAGAATGTG
The DNA here is from genome assembly GCA_007258455.2 of Sequoia sempervirens. NCBI lineage: Eukaryota > Viridiplantae > Streptophyta > Pinopsida > Cupressales > Cupressaceae > Sequoia > Sequoia sempervirens. The sequence continues at coordinate 166 of VDFB02382744.1, forward strand.
TTGTTCATCTTGATCTCATTTGACTCCACCTACCCAACAAGGCACTAGTCTCTACATTTCACAATTTGAATCCATTTTAGTTTCTTTATATCAGTTAATTAAGCATCTTAGGATTTAGATCAGAAGGCAGCTATTGAGTTTGATTTGTTCACTGTTATTTGCCATTGTGGACAAAGCATATTAAAAGGATAATCATAAGATAAGTCTACACTATTCAAAAAGGTACACCCACCTAGGTTTGCAGCACCTAAAGAGTAGAAGGTTGAGTTCTCTTGACCTTGTCTGTTACCCTAAAGCGTATCAAGAGATTGGCAGCCTCTTGAGGCATTTAGCCTGCATTTTTGAGAGCTAACACTACCCATAAGAGATGTGTAAGAAATATTACTGCACTCATTCTAAATTTTATGTCAATTTTTTTTAAAAGAGAAATAAACTGTAACATGCCCATGACCATAAACTGTAATGTGTTGAGGTTGCTAGTCTAAATTATAAATTTTATTTCAATTTTTTTTTTAAATAGAAATAAACTGTAATGTGTTGAGGCTGGTGGTCTGAATCCTAATGACCCTCCCTCCCTGCTGCTCCACTAGTGCCTCATTTTGAGGCTCTACCACTTCCATCTTGCTTTATGTCCACCAAAATGCATATCAACTACCTGCATTAAAGAGATTGAGCCCCCCACTATGACCAACTTATCTTCGGCTGAATCCAAAGGCCCTGTCAAGAAAAACCACCTGGTCCCTGCTGACACGCAAAAACCCAAAACTGCTGCTAAAAAGCTTAAGGGGAATGAGGGAGCAGCCCAGACTAGTGCGGTGGCTAGTCTTTGTGAACTCAAATCAACCCCCGCCAAGACTACCAGCAAGCCCACCCTGAAAAAGAAAGGAAAGGAGGAAGGTAAGAGCTTGACAGAGCCTCTAAACAAAGGAAAAAATGTGGTGAGCAAGGACTCTATGGGGGATACGATGGTTGCAGAGATGGTGGTTATTGGTTGTGATGCCATCATTCGACACTCTAGTAGGTTGGCCAAGAATAGGAAAAAAGTGTAGGTTAAAGATTTGGATACAAAAGAGGAGTAGTTGGACATCAAAGACAGCAGGGTTGAAGAGGAGTCAAAGGGTGAGGAGGGGGAGCATGCTAGAGGACCCAGCTCCATTCCTGACATGGGAAAAGTTCAGAAGGAGGTTTTGGCCTCTCAATCTTTGTACCCGCTAGATGTTGAGCATGTTGATCCCGACAAGACTACAGTTGGAGGGGATGAGCTCTATGTGCTGAAGGAAAGATTGGATAAATTGGACAAAAAATTATGTGGTTTGACCCGCTTCACGGTTAAGTTGGTTCACTGTGTCACCAATACCCTGTCGGTGGCTATTAAGGATGAGATGGACATGAAAAAGACTAAGGACCATCAGGAATGGGTTAGAGATGATGTTGTTAATCCCCTGTCAAAGAACTGGGAAGATGCCAGTTAGTCTGTTGCTGGTTCGTTGTTTGTCCGTCTGTTGTTGGTCTGTTGTGTCTATTTTTTGGCTTAGTGTTTTTTGATGCTTTTTTGGTCTTGATCTCTATTGGCCCTAGTGGCTCTTTGTGAAGGGTACAACACCCTGTAAATGTTGCTTACCTAATCAAAAATATGCCCATTGTTCTACATAGTTTAATTTTTCTGTATTTTACCCACAAGTGAATAGTTTATGCATCTAACCTTTAAGAGCAATAAAATTTTTATTTTCCTTTGAATAATAAATGCACAGTTGAAACATATTTCAAACTTTCCCATTGCATACAAAATATTTCCTTTCATTAATTCAAGTAATGATGATACATAATTTCCATATGATATTTCATATTTAGAATTCCCATAGAGATGGATACAAGTTACATACATAGCTTAAACAAGGTTACAAAATATATAAAGTAAAAATGGTCCAAGTAGTCCCCCTCAAATCTTGGCCATCAACTGGTGAGGTTCCATCACTCAAGTGCTTTTCCACCAACCATGGACTTACTAGCACATCTACCTAACTGGTAAGATGGCTCTACACTTCAATGAAGAGATTGGTTTGGTAACCTCGTAATATTAGCCTTTTTTGAGCTTGGCGTTCTGTCCTACAAATCTAAAACTAACATATAGTGGTTACAACTTACATGTATGAATATCCCTTGCCTAGTATGTAAACCCAGATCATAGTGAAACCGACAGTGTAACTAGTGACTACTTACACTACTTTGGCCAAAGTATTCATCACCCAAAAGTTAGAGTGGACATCACACGTTCACCCACCTTCCTAGCTAGATTTGGTTTTATGACCATTCATACTCTATACCTAGGTTTACCCCTTTCCCATGGATCAAACAAATCCTAGGAATAACCCACTTAACATCTCATAATCAAAGTGACTTTACACAACAACACAACAGGAAATTAGCACCGACTTTTGCGTTGGATTTTAGTGTATTTTGAGTCATGAATTGAACAATTTGGTTGACGCTAAACTCGGCGCAAACAAGCATGGTCAGCTCAATGTTGGATTTAGTGCCAACTTTTCCACCAGATTTAGCACTAGAAAATCATAGTGCCTTCGTTAGCGTCGCGAAGTAACATAAAAAATTGTGCCGAAATTGGTGCCCAATTTGGCTTTTAGTTTTGCTTCCATGTCTACTCCCATTTTTGCTTTAGTTTTGCTTCTAGTTTTGCTTCCAGTTTTGCATCTGGTTTTGCTTTCAATTTTGCCTCCAGGTTTGCTTCCAATTTTTCTTCCAAGTTTGCTTCCAATTTTGCTTCTAGGTTTGCTTCGGGTTTTGTTTCCAGTTCTGCTTCCAGTTTTGCTTCCGGTTTTGCTTCCAATTTTTCTTCCGGTTTTGCTTCCAATTTTGCTTCTAGTTTTGCTTCTGGTTTTGCTTCCAAGTTTGCTTCCAGTTTTGCTTCTGGTTTTGCTTCCAAGTTTGCTTCTGGTCTTACTTCAAGTTTTGCTTCCGATTTTTCTTCTAGGTTTGCTTCCAATTTTGCTTCCAGTTTTGCTTCCAGTTTGCTTCCTGGTTTGCTTCCGGTTTTGCTTCCAGTTTTGCTTTCAGTTTTGCTTCCAATTTTTCTTCCAAGTTTGCTTCTAGTTTTGCTTCCAAGATTGCTTATGGTTTGCTTCTAGTTCGACTTCCATTGTTGCTTCCTTTTTTGCTTCTAAAAATGCTTCTTGTTTTGCTTCCATTTACTAATTTAATATGTTTTATTTCAATTTAATTAGTTAAATATATCGTGCCTCTTAATAACTCATATGATTATAGAGTAAGTAATTTAATTATTTAACTCATATGATTGAATAACAATATAATTATTGTAACATGATCATCATCTATAATTAAAACAAGTGAGTCAAATATCTATAATTTAATTGAATTTGACAACATCCATCCTGAGCAGTAAATTAAAATCATCATACTTAATAAATATCCATCCAAAAATCATCGACCACTTTTAATATATATAAATTGACAATTCATTACTGATAAGATCATCATCATATATAACTAAAACAAGTGAAAGTCAAATATGCCAGTACATCAAAAACATGTCAAAATGATACATGTCCAACAGTCAACATAAGTGAAAATTATACATGTACAAATGATATAAATAAAATTGATAAATTATGTAACTCAAATTGATTCAAGTCAAGATGATGCATGTCTAAATGATATAGTGAAAATGATACATGTCAATATGATACAACTCAACAATGTAGTATTGTAGGCTGTGAAAATGATACATATGATAGTAACCATGAAAATAGTGATCATAACAATATATTAGCAATGATCCATAATGTAGTCTATATGATCATGAATGTCACTGGTTATGATCATGAATGTCACTGGTTACTATCACCAACTGTCTCATCATCATCATCACCATCGTGATCATCGTCGTCGTCATCGTCACTATCATCATCATTGTCATCGGCCTCAGTGTCTTCTGTATCTGTGTCATCGTCATCCTATACCATGTGATCTGTACTGGAAAAACCAATTTTTTTGTGGATCTATATCATGTTGAGGATCATCTTGATCTTCTGGAAGACCTATGTTCTAAAAAAAAACATTTAAAATGAAAAGTTATTATTTATTTCATGCAATTATTTATTTTTTTGTTATATATCTTATATTACAACATATGAGATGAAACCATAATCATTTTACAACATATCAAAGTACACATACCATAATAAAATTTCAAAAAATTACAGCTAATACTGGTGAGTCAGGAGAAACTTCAGCTTTCAAAAACAAAGCCAGTTAGGCTGGCAGACTTGTGGATCAGACCAACATTTGGTGGAAGAGGAAGAAAGATGACTAGAACTCTGGAGGCCCACCATAATGGATTTTAGTATTCAACCATGAGAGCAGAAGAGAGAGTTGGCATCATGTATCAAAATATTAAGCATGCATTCTTCCAGCCAGTGGAGAAGGAGATGATTACTTTGCTTCATTTTCATTTGCATAACCATATCAGGGTGTGGGAACCAAGAAGACCAAGGATTTCTAGTTTTATGTGGAGGTAATGGATGTGGTCCAAAATTTAGGAGGGGCAAGAAGGTCAATGTATGATCTTGATGAAATTGAGGAAGAACAACAAGAGAGGGACAAGAAAAATAAAATCAATACAGAGTTTCAAGGATTTGTCAAGCGAGTAAGAGAGCTATGGGAGCAGCCTCATCTAAAATATTTTGAACTAGAGTTTGATATACCATTTAGAGAGATTGGTTTTCATGGAGTTCCTTTCAAAGCCTCTGCTTTTATTGTTCCTATGGTAAACCGTTTGGTAGAGTTGGTGGAATTACCTTTCTTAGTAATCACTATTAGTGAGATTGAGATTTTTAACCTTAAGAGAGTAGGACTTGGGAAAAGGAATTTGATATGGCTATTGTTTCAAAGGCTTCAAATTGAGATGTACTCGCATTGATACCATTCCTCAATCTTCACTTGGTATCAAATATTGGATTTGAACTCCCTCATTTGGATATAAAGTATTATGAAAGAAGAATAGACTTGGTAATTTTGAAGAAATTATTACTTGATGATCCAAATAAATTTATTCAAGATGGTGGTTCAGGAATTTTTGAATATGGAAGCTAGTAGTTTGGTCGGATAATTGGAAAGTGGAATCAAGGATCTGGAAAACCCACCGATGTAGAGAATCAGAATGAGATTTCATGCCCAGCCACACGTAAAGAGTGTTACAAACCAACGAGATGGAGGGAATTCTTATATAAGGATAATTTTCAATGTTGCGGTACTGGCTTTAATGCCAACTACAATGGCAACATTGAAATTCCCTAGCAGTATTTATGTTAAGGAAATTTCCTTTAGATGCAAGGATTCAAAGCACATCAACCATTTGGTACAAATGATTAAATCCCTGAGATGATCTGTAGCAATGAAAGAGTCTGAAAAGGTAGAGAGAGCTACACTGGTGACTCAGGAGAAACTTTAGCTTTCAAAAACAAAGCCAATTAGGCTGGTAGATGTGTGGATCAGGCCAACATTTGGCGGAAGAGAACAAAAGATGACTGGAACTCTGGAGGCCCACCATAATGGATTTTGGTATTCAACCATTGGAGCATAAGAGAGAGCTGATATCATGTATCAAAACCATTAAGCATGCATTCTTCTAGCCAGTGGAGAAGGAGATGATTACTTTGTTTCATTTTCATTTGCATAACCATATCATGGCATGGGAACCAAGAAGACCAAGGATGTCCAGTTTTATGTGGAGGTAATGGATGTTGTCCAAAATTTAGGAGGGCAGATACTGATGTCTTCCAAGAGGCATAAAGTCAAATGAATTAAGTTCACCTACATGTCTACCAAAGTTTACTTCCAATTTTTATGACTATTTTTCTTGACTGTCAGAGTTTACTTACAAATTTGAAATTTCTTTCTGATCATTTTGATGAGGATATATTCAGCCAATGTGTAAGCACCTTTTGTTTGTATCACAAGCAACTGCGCATTGCAAGAATTATGATTATCTATGGTCTACAGCTATGTCGTCTCACTTATTGGATCTTCTATTTCGATGTTTTCTATGGCCTTCTCTATTTGAGGTAGCACCTGAGAATCCTACCTCCTTTCCTTAGCTAAGAAGTGGATTTGAATTTGGAAATACTGCACTTTAAAACTAGCTATGGTTTAAGGAGAGCTATTCTAGCTTTGTTATTGACACCCTTGATCTTCAACAAGGAATTAGATGCATGGATTGAAATGCAAGCTTTCAAACTTAGATTTGAATGTGCATAATTTTATTGATTATGGTTTTCATAGGAAGTTGACTTTACATGACTGGTGCAGGGGCACCTAGAGAGCAGTGGAAACCACTAGGTAATTTTGGAAGCCTAGGAAGCAATTTTGAGTTTTTAAACTTCAAGGTCATGTTGACCATTTTTGTTTTGAGTTAGTGATGTTAGAAGATGTTAGAATGAAGGGTGAACAGTAGTGAATGGTGGAGTGAATGGGTTTCTCAATTGGTTTTCATTAGGAATCACTAAATTTTGGGAATTAAAGCCAAAATGTTGCAATTATGCAATTTTGGCCTAATAGGGTGGTTATGTCTGACCAAGGGAAGATGTAACCACCTAGGAACCTTTAAAAGAAGAGCCTCGAACTGGATTTAGGGTTGGAAAAAGCATTGTATTAGTTTGTGTTTACTGTTCATATGGAAGAGCATTGAGTTTGTTGCAATTTTTCTGGTTTTAGTGTTTATTTGTGTGTTAATGGAGGATTTCAGGCTTTGACCAGTGTGTGAAACGTGTGGCATCTATCTTACAAGCTTTGTGTGGTTGTTGGTGGTGTTGTTTCATCGTTGCATAGTATTGATCTTAGTAGGTTTTGTTTTCTTTATTTGTTGATCAACTTGATATACTGTTATTCATGGAGTCTTAGACCTTTGTTTTCCACTATACCTGGTGTATAGCTCATGGGAAATGAGGCTAAGCTCCATGCTTGTATATAGGATAGTGTTAGGAGATTGTAGGAGGAATGGATACATGGTGAAAGACCTTCCCTAGGCGAGCTTGACAGTACCCGGTTAGGGAAGACAGTCAAAAACCAAGCCCTAACGTTGTAGGGGTATCAATTCATTTGCAACCAAAGGTGTGTAGTGGATGCAAGGGTCTTGGAAAAGGTCTGGCAGGAAGGCAGAGTCTTCACCAAATCATTTGGTGGTTGAAGGAGGCAGACAGATCACTGACTGTCCAAGAAAAGGCCTAAAAAGCCCTAATTCCCACAAAAATAGGGTTGAGCCTGTGTACGGCCTGTGAAGGCCCAAAACCCCAAAATTCCTTGAGAGGTTGGCAATTGAACCAGGGTCTCAAAAAGAAGTTTGTGATGAACCTCACTGGGATTGGAGTTATAGCCTAATTTCTCAGGCTAAGAGGCCTAATTGGGGCTCAAGGGCTACTAGCCCTTCTTAAACCCTAGACTAGGGTTTGAGGGAAGCGATGGAGATTTGAAGGCTTGTGACTGATCAAGAACCATGGAGGGATGGTTTTGAAGCTATAGAAGACACCACATGCCCCTGCAACAAGTTGGTAAGGTTTGGAGAGTTAGTTGGCCTTTAGGAAGATTAAGGGCCAAGGAGAGAATAGAGGAGTAAGCACCAAGATTGACTTGGTTAGGTGTATGTAGATGATAGTAGGATTGGCCAGGAGAACCAGGGGTTCCTAACAAGCTTTAGGACCTAAAGGTTAAGAAGGTGGAGAGTAACACCAAATGGGTTTGCCTAGGAGTGACCCAGAGCATGGGACAATGATTGTCTCAGCCAACCCTGCCCTATCAGATTGGTATCAGAGCAAGTTAAAGATTTGGGAAAGAGTGTCAGAGGTTGAGTCAAGTGACACTACCATCATGGTGACAAATGCACAATTGGCCAAGATGGTTGAAGAGAAGGAGGAAGATAATAGACAATTGAGGGAAAGGATAGCCCAGCTTGAACAAGTAGTGAGGACTGCACAATTTGAAGGAAGGATACCAAAGGAAGAAGAGGTTGCAGAGGAAGACAAGACCCCTGAACCTGACCCTGTCCTGAAAGAAGAGCCTTTCTTGAAGGCATTGAAGGCCTTGAGTGGAAAAGCACTTGAAGGCATACAACTATTTAGTGGGAAAATGGAAGCTGATCTAGTCATGGACTGGATAGAAGGAATGGAGAACCATTTTGAGTGTGATGGAGTCATTGAAGCACAAAAGGTAAAGGTGGAAAAATCAAGACTAAGAGGTTCTACATTGACATGGTGGAAATTCATTCAAACAGAGAGGGAAAAGGAAGGCAAGCAGCCTATTTCAACTTGGAAAGGAATGGTTGCCAAAGTAAGAGAAGCCTATATGCCAGATGACTATGAGATTTAGTTACACTAGAAGAGGAAAAGCTTAAGGTAGAAGGACCAAGATGTGAACACTTATACTGAAGAGTTTCAAAAACTTTGTATGAGGTCCAATGTTACAGAGGATGAAAGTCTTAAGGTAGCTAGATACCTTAACGGTTTGAAATGGAACATCCAAGAGGAGATGGCTCTTTTGAGTCCTAAGACAGTACATCAGTGTTACCAATTGGCTATCAACATTGAGGAAAGGAACAAGAGGAAGCAAGATAAAACTTCTAAGGGCAGAGGCAAAAGAAGAGATCAAAGAGATCAAAGAGGATAGCGTGGTGGCTACCAAGGTAGAGGCAATGACCAAAGAAACCAAGGAGAGTTTAAATCCATAGATCATGGAGGTGAAACATCTTCTAGAGGAGGATATAACAGAGGTAGAGGACCTCAAGGAGGTTCAAATAGAGGAAGAGGAGCAAGCAAGAGCAATTCTTATTTTGCAAACATGAAATGCTACCATTGTAGTCAAGTAGGCCATCCTGCTTATAGATTCCCGGAGAAAGCATCTTCATCAAGCAATGAGAAGAGAGTAGCTTATGCACAAGAGGACACCATGAGTCCTAAGTCATCTGAGGTCAGTCATATTGAATCTGAGGTAGGAGAGAATCTGATGTTCAATAGAGTCTTGATCAGACAACCGGTTAAAGAAGAACCAAAACAAAGGAGAGCACTATTTAGAGTGAGGTGCAAGATACTTGGTAAAGTATGCAAGGTCATAGTAGATTCAGGTTCAACAAACAATATCATATCAGAGGAGGCAGTAATGAAACTGAAATTGGAGAAGGTAACCCATATTAACCCTTACAAGGTCACATGGCTAAACAAGGGGCAGAGTGTTTTAGTAAATGAGCAGGTAACGTTGGAGTTCTCCATTGGAGGGTACAAGGACAAGTTAGTTTGTGATGTTTTACCCACGGATGCATACCATCTACTACTAGGCAGACCATGGAAGTATAACAGAGTGTCATATATGATGGGAAAGAGAACACCATTTCATTCAAGAAGGATGGGAAAAATTTTAAGTTGCAATCACTATTAGAGGAAGAAGAAGGACAGTCAAAGACACCAAACATCATGTTGAGCAGTGGTAAAGAGTTCCTTAAGAACCTACATCAAGGGAATGAAGGATATGTGGTTATGATACAACCTAAAGAAGAGGACAAGGCTGAAAAGACAGTCTTACCAGAAGTAGTCCAAAAGTTACTTGATAAGTACAAGAGTATAGTTAGTGATGGTACACCTGCAACTCTACCACCAAAGAGAGCCATAAGTCATCAAATTGACTTCATACTTGGAGCCTCATTACCTAACAAGGCAGCATACAAACTCACACCAGATTAGAATTTGGAGGTAGCTAGGCAAGTGCAAGAATTATTGGATCAAGGATTGATTCAAAAGAGCATCAGCCCATGTGCAGTGCCAATGGTTTTAGTAACCAAGAAAGGAGGTAAGTGGAGACTTTGTACTAATTCTAGGGCAATAAATAGGATCGCAATCGATATAGATTCCTATCCCTAGGATTGAAGATTCTAATGGATTGTCTTGGAGTGAGCTCGCGATTTCACAAAGCCGGATCTCAAGAGTGGACACCATCATAACAAATTAAGGATGGTGATGAGTGAAGACAACTTTTAAGACAAATGATGGGTTATAAGGAAAGGGAGAGTGATCCCATTGGTTCTCTATCGTTCTAGCACATCTTGCCGAGGCTCGGCGAATGAAGTTCTCAAGGATTTTACAGGGATATTTGTGGTAGTGTATCTTGATGACATCCTCATATACAACAAGATAGTAGAAGAGCATTTGAAACATGTGGAGTTGGTTCTTAGAAGGTTGCAAGAGGAGAAGTTGGCAATCAAGCTAGAGAAATGTGAGTTCTTTAAGCAAGAGCTTGTCTATTTTGGTTTTGAAGTGTCAAAAGGATCATTGAAGATAGATCCAAGCAAGGTGGAAGCCATCCTCAACTAGCCTACACCAACTACAGGGACTGAGGTAAGAAGTTTTCATGGATTGGCTCAATTTTATAGGAAATTCATAAGAAACTTTAGTGGTATATGTGCACCAGTCCTAGATACAATCAAGGTGGTTTGAAAGCTGCTTTGTGTGGACTCAGCAAAGCCGAGAAGGGGTTTGAGAAACTGAAACAAGAAGTGGAAACCAAACCTATTCTTTTGTTACTCTAGTTTTGACAGAACAGCCACTGCTGAATGATGAAAGTGGAGTGGTAGTAGGAGGGTGCTAAGTCAAGTAGGCAAGCTCTATAGCCTTCTTTTAGTGAGAAGCTCAATGAAGCAAAGAAGAAGCATTCAACCTTACACTTAGAAACTTATGCTTTGGTCTTCTACAATTAGAAATGAGGCATTATCTTTCACTCCAAGGAGTTTGTAGTCTTGTCGACAATCGTGCACTCGCTTTATCAACACTCAAGAGAAGTCATTTTTACCTTCACCATCAAGCACAAGAAGGGACAACTAAACAAAGTAGCTGATGCACTAAGCAGAAGATTGTTGACAGTCCAAGAGATACAGATCAAGAGCATTGGCATAGAGAGTTTCAAGGATCTATATGGAGAAGATGAAGACTTTTCAGAGGTCTATAAGGTATGTTCTAACTTTGAGAACCATTTCCATAGTCAATACTCAGAGTATACTTTGCAAAGTGGGTTATTTTTTAAGGGAAATCAGTTATGTGTTCCAAGAGGGTCAATGAGGGAAAATATAATTCAGTAAAAGCATAATGGTAGTCTTAATGGACATTTTGGCATAAATAAGACTTTAGAGCTAGTGCAAAGATTCTATTATTGGCCTAAGTTGGCAAGATATGTTAGAAAATATGTGGAACAATGTGTTGTGTGTATGAAAGCTAAGGGAGGAGCTAGTAATGCTAGTTTGTACCAACCCCTACCCATTCCAAACAGACCATGGGAGTGTGTGAGCATGGATTTTGTGGTAGGCCTTCCTAAGACCAAAACTGGTTTTGACAGTGTTTATGTAGTAGTGGACAGATTTAGCAAGATGAGTCATTTTATCCCTTGCAAAACTACTCATGATGCTAGTTACTTAGCTCATCTTTTCTTCAAGGAGGTAGTAAGGATCCATGGACTACCTTTGAGCATTGTTTCAGATAGGGATGTGAAGTTCATGAGTCACTTTTGGAAGACTCTATGGAGTAGATTGGGCACAAATCTATCTTTTGGATCAACTTACCACCCTTAGACCGATGGTCAAATAGAGGTGGTTAACAGGGTGCTAGGTAATCTTCTAAGGTGCCTAACTAAGGAGTATGGACAGACATGGGATATGGTTATATCACAAGCTGAGTATGCTTACAATGATAGTGTGAACCGAACCACAGGGAAAATTCCATTTGAGGTTGTGTATGGGATGCACCCTAGAGGCATATGTGAGCTCAGAGATCTTGGAACTATGGAACAAAGAAGTGGACATGCAAAATACTTCAGTCAGACCATGAAGGAGATTCAAGAACAAGTCAAGAGGACAGTCACTGAGGCTACACAAAAAGTGAAGGAGAAGGCAGATATATCAAGGAAAGATGTGCAATTTCAAGTAGGGGACTATGTTATGGTCCACCTTAACAAGTCAAGGTTGTAGAATGGAATGTCAACCAAGTTGTAGATGAAGAGAGTGGGTCCATGTAAGATATTGGCCAAGTATGGCAAGAATGCATACAAGGTGGAGTTACCTACCGATCTAGGAATCTCACCAGTTTTCAACATAGCTGATTTGATCAAGTATAAGGGGACAGTCAATGATGTGGATCAGAATAGTTAGGAGATCTTCAAGGACATCAGCAATGTCTCCTTACCTAGTCAAGACAAGCCTCAGGCAGAGAAGATCTTGGAGTCTAGAGTGCAAAAGTCTACAAGGCACAAGGTGTACATGGAGCACCTTATCAAGTGGAAGAACAAGCATGAATCAAAAGCTACATGGGTACAAGAAGATCAGTTCCAGAAGTTTGGGATTGACATGTCATTGGTCTCTCCTTCCATTCCCTAGTGTTTGGGATGAGAGGGGGAGAATGGTGCAGGAGCACCTAGAGAGCATTGGAAAACACTAGGCAATTTTGGAAGCCTAGGAAGCAATTTTGAGTTTTTAAACTTCAAGGTCATGTTGACCATTTTTGTTTTGAGTTAGTGATGTTAGAAGATGTTAGAATGAAGGGTGATCAGTAGTGAATGGTGGAGTGAATGAGTTTCTCAATTGGTTTTCATTAGGAATCACTAGATTTTGGGAAATAAAGCCAAAATGTTGCAATTATGCAATTTTGGCCTAATTGGGTGGTTATGTCCAACCAAGGGAAGATGTAACCACCTAGGAACCTTTAAAAGAAGAGCCTCGAACTGGATTTAGGGTTGGACAAAGCATTGTATCAGTTTGTGTTTACTGTTCATATGGAAGAGCATTGAGTTTGTTGCAATTTTCTGGTTTTAGTGCTTATTTGTGTGTTAATGGAGTATTTCAAGCTTTGACCAGTGTGTGAAACATGTGGCATCTATCTTGCAAGCTTTGTGTGGTCATTGGTGGTGTTTTTTCATCGTTGCATAGTATTGTTCTTAGTAGGTTTTGTTTTCTTTATTTGCTGATCAGCTTGGTAGATTGTTATTCATGGAGTCTTAGACCTTTGTTTTCCACTATACCAGGTGTATAGCTCATGGGAAATGAGGCTAAGCTCCATTCTTGTATATAGGATAGTGTTAGGAGATTGTAGGAAGCATGGATACATGGTGAAAGACCTTCCCTAGGTGAGCTTGATAATGCTCGGTTGGGGAAGATAGTCAAAAACCAGGCCCTAACGTTGCAGGGGTATCAATTCATTTGCAACCCAAGTTGTGTAGTGGATGCGGGGGTCTTGGAAAAGGTTTGGTAGGAAGGCAGAGTCTTTGCCAAATCATTTGGTGGTTGAAGGAGGCAGATAGATCACTGACTGTCCAAGAAAAGGCCTAAAAAGCCCTAATTCCCACAAAAATAGGGTTGAGCCTGTGTACGGCCTGTGAAGGCCCAAAACCCCAAAATTCCTCGAGAGGTTAGCAATTGAACCAGGGTCTCAAAAATAAGTTTGTGATGAACCTCAGTAGGATTGGAGTTATAGCCTAATTTCTCGGGCTAAGAGGCCTAATTGGGGCTCAAGGGCTACTAGCCCTTCTTAAACCCTAGACTAGGGTTTGAGGGAAGCAATGGAGATTTGAAGGCTTGTGACTGATCAAGAACCATGGAGGGATGGTTTTGAAGCTATAGAAGACACCACATGCCCCTGCAACAAGTTGGTAAGGTTTGGAGAGTTAGTTGGCCTTTAGGAAGATTAAGGGCCAAGGAGAGAATAGAGGGAGTAAGCACCAAGATTGACTTGGTTAGGTGTATGCAGATGATAGTAGGGTTGGCTAGGAGAACCAGGGGTGCCTAACAAGCTTTAGGACCTATAGGTTAAGAAGGTGGAGAGTAACACCAAAGGGGTTTGCCTAGGAGTGACCCAGAGCATGGGATAGTGATTGTCTCAAATTTCTACCCTATCCTATTAGACCCGCCACACTTGGGAAAACTAGTCCTGCTAGAAGCTCTGAAACCCATTTTTTATGTGAGGTGCACACCATTATGCCCTTCTTAGATCTACCTGCAAATTTCCATTTTTATTTTCTTATCATAAAATTTTGCATTTCAAGTGTTAGGTGAAGAAGGATTAAAATTTGATCAAAGAAGCAACTTTGCAAAGTTGTCATTATTATTTTCAAGCCACACAAACTCACTTATAGGATTTATTTCCATATTTTTGAAGAATCAAACCTAGATAAATCAAAAGCTTTATATCTGAGATTTGAGGATTGCAAAAACATATTTTGGAGCCCTAGCCAATGACCTGCTCACCCTTGGGAAAACTAGTCTTGCTACAAGACCTAAAACCTAGTTTTATGCTAGGTGCACACCATTCTTCCCTTCTCAGATCTGTCTAGAAATTATCATTTTCATTTTTGTTATCTTAAAATTTTGCATTTTAAGAGTTAGGTCATATAATTCACTTTTTTAATGCATTTTAAATCATCTTCCAATATTGCAAATCAATCATTTTTGTCATAAGAAAACAATAGATCCCAAAATAGGGTTGACTCACCTCAAGGTTGAAAGTCAACTATATCCCTTTGAGATCTCTTTTTCTAATGAAATTAGGGAAAGAGTAAGTGTGTTTGAACCTTTAGACCACACAACTTTTAATCATTCCATATTGGTGAACACTCACTTAAACCTTACCTCTTTTTTGAATCACATTTCATTTTGGTGAATCTAACATTGTACATCTTAAATTTTGATTTGAAAGTCTCCAAAACCCTAGATCTAGGTTTTGCATTGTATTTAGGATTTCAAATTACATTTTACATCATTTAAATCCACAAAATCCCAAAAATATTGCATAAATCTTGCATGCATCTTACATATTAGTTGTATCAAGGGTGTCTTCTAGAAATTTACATCAAAAAATTCAATCAAAATTGCATCTGAAAAGTTGTCATTTTGTTTTCCTTTTGCCATCAAATTGCATGTGAATTTAATCATCAAATTTTGGAAATCTATAATTGAAAGATTTTGTTTGCACCCTGAAACAAAGATCTTAAACATTAAAATAGAAACTCAAATTTTAATTTTTCAAACCCCTATACAAAGACCCATTCACCCTTGTGTGAACTTGTCCTTGTACAAGTCATTTTTCAAACTTCTGAGCATAAATTTATCTCTATCTACTTCATTTCTTGCAGCTTATAGATCTTAGTTTTAGTTTTAGTTTTAGAAAATAACATATTCTATAATTTTTGTATCTAAGCTCAATTGGTCAAAGTTACAACATTATTAAAAATAAAAAAAATTGCATTAAAAAAGGTCTCATTTTCAAGTTTCTGCATCCTAAAATCAACCAATTATCATTTTAGATCTAAAAATTGCATTCATTCAAATAGTCATCATGGATATGTGTTTTGGAAAACTATGAATGCCCTTAAAATCTTTAGTTGATGTTTCAAGTTGTGTGTTTGGTGATGATCCTAATGCAATTGACAATATTCCTAGTTCTTCACCTCCTAATGAATGTCCCTGTGAGGTAGATATCTTAGGTCAAGATGAAGATAGCATGCAAGAATTTATACAAAGTTACTTTCATAACCTTGATAACAATACATCGTTTTACCCCTTCATGAAAAAACCAAAACCTCCTATTATCCCACCACTTGAGATGTTTGGCCTTGTGCATCCTAAAATTGAAGCACAAGCCAAGCCTAAACCACCAAACATGAAGGAATCCAATCACTTTGACAAAATTGATACTCCTCTATCCTATGGTCACAAAGTAAAAAATACACCCATCAACTTAGAAGAGAGATATGGTCAATGCTTTAAAATATTAAGCAAACAAAGATGTGACATAACCAATGATCATGAAATACATCAACGGATAGAAGAAATACCATTAGAAGATACCAAGGGATTAGGATATCAAGATCCTCCTCCTTCACCTCCATTTCAACAAATTTCCCAATCAAGTAAAAAAAATAGGCCTTACTAACTCAACAAGCCAAAATTTCCTTGTCTTATGTCCAAAAATGAAAACTCCATACACACACTCCTTAATCAAGGACACATAACATTACCACCTATCAAAGAAAACAAAAAAGGAAAAATTACAAACATGTCTCATTGTCAATATCATAAAATTCTTCAGTATAATACTAATGAATGTCATGCTTTGAAGAGGATCTTAGATGAATTTGATATCATTGATATAATTGATTATCCTATATGCACTTTGATCCTTTTCATGTAATAGTTGTAAAATCTTAGCACACTCACCATTACATGTATTACATTTCATGCAAATCATTTCCATATTACAAGGAGCACATTATCATGACCTATCTCAGCTCAATCTTGTCCCACACTTGGGGGAAAGGAGTTAAGTAGCCTTGTCCTAGTATCACACTTGTCATTGCACCTTTGGCTAGTTATCTGCCTTCCATATATAATGAGAAAGATTGGGATGTGGATGACCTGCTTTAGGTAAGCTCACATGTGACATACTAGTCTTTTCTTTGTCTTATTTTCATATTCTTTGTGATTGTATGTGCATAGTGTGATCCCTCATATCATGCTGCTTGGTGTGTCTTTATTTTTGTGAGATTTTCTTTGGATGACCCTTGTTACTCTGTTGGTGCAAGGATACAAAGGAAGAAAACCCATTGTGACATTCTTCTATTTGTATATACATTCTTCTATATGTCATAAAACATTATCTTTTCTTTTGTATTGTGTTTTTCCTTTTGGGGATGATGCAAGATGTTGAGACATTTAGGTCTCTTCCATGTTGACCCAAAAGGTTTTTTCTTTGTTTCCACTCTCTATGTGTCATTCCTTCTTCATGTTCATTGTTGCATAGAGTATTTGGGTAATGATGATGGTTCCAAGCAGTGCAGGAGCACCTACCAAAGTGCAAGTACATTTTGAAGTCTTGTTTTAAAAATCAATTTTTATTTTATTGTAAAGGTCTTTAACACCATATAGATTGTGTTTGAGGACCTTTTGGTTCTTAGGTAAAAGTTAAATAAATTGGGAAATCTATTTGTGGTCGTTTCCTAAGATTTTGTCAAAAATTGGAAAACACACTGTGTTTTAAAAAAGCAAGTTTTTGGCTATTCTTAGGCTGGGAGAAGGAAACCTAACCATTTCCAATGCAATGTAAAAGGTAATCCTAAACCTTTGATGAGGTTGGAAGTCTTAGGAATTCTGGAAGTTATATGAAAACAATAAAAAAACAGTGATTTTGGCGTGGAAACTCTATTTTTCTGTCCTTGTTTTCTGTAGCAGCTGTTGAATGAATTAAATGAGGCATTTTGTGGATTCTTTTAGCATGTGTTAAATCCTTTGGAAGTTCTATTTTTCACCATTTGATAGTTGTTGCATCGTTTTCTTGCTTTCTTGTAAATTCTGTGTTTTACCTTGCTGTTTTGACTGGTAAATGGAATAAAGATGGAGCTTTAGCCCGCACTCCCACCATACCAAGAAGTATGGGAGCATTGGGAACGTGGCTAAGCTCCTTTAGTGTATATATGTTAGCAGTAGGAATCATTAGGAGTTCTTATAGCATGCCAAAAGTCTATTACTAGGCGAGCAGACTATGCCCAGTTAGGAAAGACTGTGCAAGATTGCTTCCAACGTTGCAGGGGTGACTAACCAATGGAAACCCAGGGTGTGTAAAGGTTGCAGGGGACCTTAAAAAGGTCTGAAAAGAGGCAGTAATCATTACCAAATCATCTGGTGGTTGAAGGAAGAAGACAATCCTCTTTGTATCCAAGAAAAGGCTTAAAAAGCCCTAGAATTCTCAAAATCAGAAATAACCCTGTGTACGGCCTGAGAAGGGCTGAAACCACCAAAATCTTGAAGTGCTCCAAAATTGAGCCAGGGTTCTTTCTTTGAGGTTATGGTGTTCATTGAGCAGGGAGGAGTATTAAGCATTTTTCTTGCTTGATGAGGCCTAATCCTAGTAGCCTTTCCCAACCCTAGACTAGGGTTTTGTGATAGCGATGGAGAATCTCAGCATGGAGGTAAATCAATAACCCTTCCTTGATGGTTTTGAAACCATAGAAGCCTATGCACACCCCTACAAGAAAGTGAGGAGGAAGTAGAGGTTGTCTAGTCTTTAAAAGGATTAAGGGCTAAATGGAGATTGTGAGGAAAAGCACCAAGAACTCATTGGTAGCAGCAAAATGGAATTGATAGCAGGGTTGGCAATGAACCAGGGGTACCTAAACTAGCTGAGGACCTACAGGTTGAATGGTGGATGAAGTGACACCTTAGGAGTTCTCAAGGCAAGGACTCAAAGCATTGAGATTGTGATTTTCTCAATCCAACCCTGTTCCTATCAGATTGGTATTAGAGCACGGCTAAAGATTTGGGAAAGCAACTTATATGTCAAAAGTTGAATCAAGTGAAATGCCCAACATGGTGACAAATGAACAGTTAGCCAAGAGGGTTGAAGAACAGGAAGAGGACAAAAAGTCCCTGAAAGAAAGAATAGAGCAATTGGAGAAGGCATTGAATGATGCAAGATTGGAAGGAAAGGTGCCAAAGGAAGAAGAGGTTGCAGAGGAGGGAAAAGTCCTTGAACCTAACCCTATTCTGGAGGAGGAGCCTTTCTTGAAGGAATTAAAAGCCCTAAGTGGAAAAGGACTTGAGGGCATACCACTATTTCATGGAAAGATGGATCCTGATTTGGTCATGGATTGGATAGATGGAATGAAGAACCATTTTGAATGTGATGGAGTCACAGAAGCACAGAAGGTGATGGTTGCAAAATCAAGGTTGAGAGGATCAGCTTTGACATGGTGGAAGTTTATTCAGACTAAAAGGGAGAAAGAAGGCAAGCATCCCATATCAACCTGGAAAGGAATGGTTGCTCTTAAGGTGAAGGAAGCATATATGCCAGATGATTATGAGATCCAACTTCACAAGAAGAGGTAGAGTCTAAGGCAAAAAGACCAAGATGTCAACACCTATACTGAAGAGTTTCAGAAGCTTTGCTTGAGATCAAATGTGGCAGAGGATGAGAGCTTAAAAGTGGCTAGGTACCTTAATGGTTTAAAATGGAACATTCAAGAAGAGATGGCTCTTTTGAGTCCTAAAACAGTCCACCAATGCTATCAACTGGCTATAAATATTGAAGAGAGGAACAAAAGAAAGCATGATCAGTCCTCTAAAGGTAGAGGCAGAGGCAGAGATCAAAGAGGACATCATGGAGGTTACCAAGGTAGAGGTAATGATCAAAGGAACCAAGGTGAATCCAATCTTACCAAGCATGGAGGTGAAACATCATCAAGAGGAGGATTTAATAGAGGAAGAGGACCTCAAGGAGGTTCAAATAGAGGAAGAGGAGCAGGCAGAAGTAATTCTTACTTTGCCACCATGAAATGTTATCACTGTAATCAGCTAGGTCATCCAGCTTATAGGTGCCTGGAGAAAGCTTCTTCTTCAAGCAACGAAAAGAGAGTGGCCTATGCACAAGAGGAAACCATGAGTGTCAAATCACCTGAGATCAGTCATATAGAATCAGAAATAGGAGAAAATTTGATGTTTAATAGAGTGCTGATCAGACAACCGGTCAAGGAAGAACCCAAGCAAAGGAGGGCTTTGTTTAGAGCAAGGTGCAAGATATTGGGAAAGGTATGCAAGGTCATTGTAGATTCTAGTTCTATAGATAATATCATCTCTGAGGAGGTAGTAACTAAGTTAAAATTGCAGAAGGTACCTCATACCAACCCTTACAAGGTCACATGGTTGAATAAAGGGCAGAGTGTTCTAGTGAATGAGCAGGTTACAGTGGAATTCTCAATTGGAGGCTACAAAGACAAGCTGATTTGTGATGTACTACCCATGGATGCA
Source organism: Sequoia sempervirens (assembly GCA_007258455.2). Classification (NCBI taxonomy): domain Eukaryota; kingdom Viridiplantae; phylum Streptophyta; class Pinopsida; order Cupressales; family Cupressaceae; genus Sequoia; species Sequoia sempervirens. The sequence goes on from VDFB02382744.1 coordinate 20,012, forward strand.
TGCCATCTTATTCTTGGTAGGCTATGGCAATATGACAGAGGTGCTATATATCATGGGAAGGAGAACACCATAGAATTCAAGAAGGATGGAAGAACCTTCAAGCTGCAGTCATTGACTGAGGATGATGAGGGGTAGTTAAAGGTTCCTAACATTATGTTGAGAAGTGGCAAGGAGTTCATCAAGGATATACACCAAGGGAATGAAGGATATGTGGTCCTAATGCAGTCAAAAGATGAAGAAAAGGCTGAAAGGATAGTCATACCTGAAACAGTTCAAAGGCTGCTAGAAAAGTATAAGGGAATTGTGAGTGATGGAACACCTGCAACTCTACCACCAAAGAGAGCAATAAGTCATCAAATTGATTTCATACCTAGAGCCTCATTGCCTAACAAAGCAGCATACAAGCTTACACCTGAGCAGAACCAAGAGGTGGCAAGGCAAGTGGAAGAACTATTGGGTCAAGGTCTGATTCAAAAGAGTATTAGTCCATGTGCAGTCCCGGTGGTTTTGGCAACAAAAAAAGGAGGTAATGGGAGACTTTGTATTGATTCTAGAGCAATTAATAGGATCACCATTAGATATAGATTCCCAATACCTAGAATTGAAGATTTAATGGATTGCCTTGGAGGTGCAAAATTCTTCACCAAGTTAGATCTTAAGAGCAGGTATCATCAAATCAGAATCAAGGAGGGTGATGAATGGAAGACAACTTTTAAGACAAATGATGGTTTGTATGATCGGAAAGTGATGCCATTTGGCCTCTCAAATTCCCCTAGCATGTTCATGAGACTAATGAATGAGGTGCTCAAGGATTTCATAGGGATTTTTGTAGTAGTCTACCTTGATGACATACTGATTTTCAGTAAGACATCAGAAGAACATTTGAAACATGTGGAGATGGTACTTAAAAGGCTGCAAGAAGAATAGTTAGCAATCAACCTGGAGAAGTGTGAGTTCTTCAAACAAGAACTTGTGTATCTAGGCTTTGTAGTATCCCAAGGAACCCTGAAGATGGATCCAAGTAAGGTGGAAGCCATCCTAAACTAGCCTACACCAACCACAACAACAAAGGTAAGAAGTTTTCATGGTTTAGCTTAGTTTTATAGGAAATTCATCAGGAATTTTAGTGGTATATGTGCACCAGTTCTAGATACTATTAAATGTGGTTTAAAAAAAAAGTTTAAGTGGGCTCAAGAAGCTGATAGAGGGTTTGAAAAACTGAAACAAGAAGTGGCAACTCAACCAATTTTGCTATTGCCTAGTTTTGATAAGTTGTTTACAGTTGAGTGTGATGCAAGTGGAGTAGCAGTAGGAGGAGTACTTAGTCAAGAAGGTAGGCCTATAGCCTTTTTTAGTGAAAAACTCAATGAAGCCAAGCAAAAATACTCTACCTATGATCTGGAACTTTATGCTTTAGTGCAGTCCCTTAGGAAGTGGAGGCATTATTTATTGCCCAAAGAGTTTGTGGTTTTCACAGATAACCAGGCACTCAGTTATATAAACACCTAAGAGAAGTTGAGTAATAGACATTTGAAATGGATGGAGTACATCCAAGCCTTTACATTTACCATTAAGCACAAGAAGGGACAACAAAACAAAGTAGCAGATGCATTAAGTAGGAGAATGTTGACAATGCAGGAGATACAACTGAAAAGCATTGGATTAGAGAGTTTCAAAGACCTCTATGGTGAGGATGAAGATTTCTCAGAAGCCTACAATGTATGTTCAGATTTTGAAAATAATTTTCATAGTCAGTTTGCTGAGTATACATTGCAAAATGGACTGTTATTCAAGGGCAATCTGTTATGTGTCCCAAGAGGATCAATGAGGGAAAATCTGATCCAAGAGAAACACAATGGCAGTCTTAGTGGGCATTTTGGAATAAATAAAACTTTAGAGCTGGTACAAAGATTCTATTAGTGGCCTAAGTTGGCAAGAGATGTTAGGAAGTATGTAGAACAGTGTGTTGTTTGCATGAAAGCCAAAGGGGGAGCCAGCAATGCAGGTTTGTATCAACCTTTTCCCATTCCCAATAGACCATGGGAGTGTGTTAGTATGGATTTTGTGGTAGGACTCCCCAAGACTAAGGCAGGTTTGACAGTATTTATGTGGTTGTGGACAGATTCAGCAAGGTGAGTCACTTCATTCCTTGCAAAACCACCCATGATGCAAGTTACATAGCTCATCTCTTTTTTAGGGAAGTTGTGAGAATCCATGGATTTCCATTGAGCATTGTATTAGACAGGGATGTGAAATTCATGAGCCATTTTTGGAAAGCACTATGGAGTAGATTGGGTACAAATCTATCATTTGTATCAACTTACCATCCTCAGACCGATGGTCAAATAGAGGTGGTTAACAAAGTGTTAGGTAACCTATTGAGGTGCTTGACAAAGGAATATGGACATACATGGGATGTGGTGATTTCTCAAGCTGAATATGCCTATAATGATAGTGTTAATAGAACTACAGGGAAAAGTCCATTTGAAGTTGTGTATGGGATGCACCCAAGAGGAGTTTGTGAACTTAGAAACCTTGGAACAATGGAGAATAGGAGTGGACATGTAGAATACTTCACTTAGACTATGAAGGAGATTCATGACCAGGTTAAGAAGACAATCACAACAGCAACACAAAAATTGAAAGATAAAGTTGATGAGTCAAGGAGAGATGTGCGGTTTGCAGTAGGTGACTATGTTATGGTTCATCTTAACAAATCAAGGTCGCAGAAGGGAATTTCAACCAAAATGTAGATGAAAATAGTAGGACCATGCAAGGTGTTAGCTAAGTATGGGAAGAATGCATACAAGGTAGAACTTCCATCAGATTTGGGTATATCTCCTGTATTCAATGTTGCTGATTTGATCAGGTACAAGGGGACAGTCAGTGATGAAGCTCAGAACAATCAAGAAATATTTAAGGATATTAGTAATATACCCCTTCCAAATCAAGAGAAACCTCAGGCAGAGAAGGTCTTGGAGTCCAGGGTGAAGAAAGCTACAAGACACAAGGCATACATGGAACACCTTGTCAAGTGGAGGAACAAACATGAATCAGAGGCTACCTGGGTTGAGGAAGCTGATTTTAAGAAGCTAGGAATTGATCTATCACTGATATTACCTCAAGTTCCTTGATCTTTGTGCTGAGAGGGGGAGAATGGTGCAGGAGCACCTGCCAAAGTGCAAGTACATTTTGAAGTCTTGTTTTAAAGATCAATTTTTATTTTGTTGTAAAGGTCTTTAACACCATCTAGATTGTGTTTGAGGACCTTTTGGCTCTTAGGTAAAAGTTAAATAAATTGGGAAATCTTTTTGTGGTCGTTTCCTAAGATTTTGTCAAAAATTGGAAAACACACTGTGTTTTACAAAAAACAAGTTTTTGGCCGTTCTTAGGCTAGGAGAAGGAAACCTAACCGTTTCCAATGTAATGTAAAAGGTAATCCTCAACCTTTGATGAGGTTGGAAGTCTTAGGAATTCTGGAAGTTAAATGAAAACAATAAAAAAATAGTGATTTTGGCATGAAAACTCTATTTTTCTATCCTTGTTTTCTGTAGTAGCTGTTGAATGAATTAAATGAGGAATTTTGTGGATTCTTTTAGCATGTGTTAAAGCCTTTGGAAGTTCTGTTTTGCACCATTTGATAGTTGTTGCATCGTTTTCTTACTTTCTTGTAAATTCTGTGTTTTACCTTACTTGCTATTTTGACTGGTAAATGGAATAAAGATGGAGCTTTAGCCCACACTCCCATCATACCAAGAAGTATGGGAGCATTGGGAACATGGCTAAGCTCATTTATTGTATATATGTTAGCATTAGAAATCATTAGGAGTTCTTATAGCATGCCAAAAGTCTATTCCTAGGCGAGCAGACTATGCCCGGTTAGTAAAGACTGTGCAAGATTGCTTCCAACGTTGCAGGGGTGACTAACCAATGGAAACCCAGGGTGTGTAAAGGGTGTAGGGGATGTTACAAAGGTCTGAAAAGAGGAAAGAATCATTACCAAATCATTTGGTGGCTGAAGGAAGAAGACAATCCTCTTTGTATCCAAGAAAAGGCTTAAAAAGCCCTAGAATTCTCAAAATCAGAAATAACCCTGTGTACGGCCTGAGAAGGGCTGAAACCACCAAAATATTGAAGTGCTCCAAAATTGAGCTAGGGTTCTTTCTTTGAGGTTATGGTGTTCATTGAGCAGGGAGGAGTATTAAGCATTTTTCTTGCTTGAGGAGGCCTAATCCTAGTAGCCTTTCCCAACCCTAGACTAGGGTTTTGTGATAGCGATGGAGAATCTCAGCATGGAGGTAAATCAATAACCCTTCCTTGATGGTTTTGAAACCATAGAAGCCTATGCACACCCCTGCAAGCAAGTGAGGAGGAAGTAGAGGTTGTCTAGTCTTTAAAAGGATTAAGGGCTAAATGGAGATTGTGAGGAAAAGCACCAAGAACTCATTGGTAGCAGCAAAATGGAATTGATAGCAGGGTTGGAAATGAACCAGGGGTACCTAAACTAGCTGAGGACCTATAGGTTGAATGGTGGATGAAGTGACACCTTAGGAGTTCTCAAGGCAAGGACTCAGAGCATTGAGATTGTGACTTTCTCAATCCAACCCTGTTTCAACCATACAACTTCTTTACAAGCATGAGTAGATGCCATGTATTCAGCCTCCGTAGTGGACAAAGTGACTACAGCTTCCCGCTTACTCATCCAATTCACTGCACCACCATTCATCATATAAATGTATCCACTTGCGGATCTCCTGCTGTTAATGTCCCCTTCCCAATCAGAATCTACATATCCACGAATGCTAAGAGTCCTTTGTGATTCAACCGAATTCCCATGGTAACACAATGCAAAATATGAAGTTCCCTTCAAATATTTGAAAACTCTTTTCACAGCATCCCAATGCGTTCTTCCTGGATTAGCCATAAATCGACTAAGAACTCCCACTACTTGGGAAATGTCTGGCCTTGTACAAACCATTGCATACATGAGACTGCCAACCACACTAGCATAGGGTACACTGGTCATGTCCTCCATCTCAGTAGGATATTTTGGACAGTCCTCAACAGATAGCTTTGTTCCCTGCAAGATTGGAACAACTAACTGCTTGCTATCATTCATGCAAAATCTCTCTAGAAAAGTCCTTATATACTTACTCTGGCTGAGCCAAAACTTTCTATTCTTCCTGTCCCTGGTAATCTCCATCCCCAGAATGTACCTTGCTGCACCAAGATCCTTCATTTCAAACTTAGCAGACAAGTGAGACTTAAGATCAGAAATCATTAGCTTGCTATTTCCTATGAACAACATATCATCAACATAAAGAGCAATAACAAGAACTTGATCACCTTCAGCTTTATAATATACATAGTGATCAGATTTTGATCTCACAAATCCCAAAGATAATACAAAAGTATCAAATTTCTGGTACCACATTCTAGGTGACTGTTTTAACATATAAAGAGACTTCTTTAATTTGCATACCAACTTTTCTTTACCTTTCTCAACAAAGTGTTCAGGCTAGGACATATAGATTTCTTCTTCAAGATCGCTATGAAGAAATGTTATCTTCACATCCATCTATTCTACCTCTAAGTTATATGCTACTGCAAGTGACAAAAGAAATCTGATAGATGTCAGCTTTGCTACAGGAGAAAATATTTCCCCATAATCGATTCCCTCTACCTAGGAATAGCCCTTTGCAACCAGTCTTGCTTTGTACTTTTCTACATTGCCATCCAAACCAATCTTTTTCTTAAATAACCATTTGCAGCCCACAGGTTTTCTTCCTTTAGGCAAGGGCACCAAACTCCAAGTTTCATTTTTCTCTAATGATGCCATCTCTTCGTTCATGGCTTCCAATCAAGAGCCTGAATAAAACATTTTAATTGCCTCTTTTACAATCTTAGGCTCATCAGTGCTAGAAATCGAAGCATAGGCACAAGTACAATCAATCAATGAGAACCCATACCTATCTGGTTATTTTCTTTTTTGAGTTAAATTCATCAGTGGCTGAGGCTGAGGTTGTTGTTCTTCTTCTGAACTTTCAGAATTGCTCGAGCTCTCCTCAGTTTCAAGTACATTTTGAATTTCCAATTCCTCTTTCTCTAGTGTAGGAGGAATTAATACTACATCCTTATTGTTATTGGACTTTGTCTTTGACTGTAGATCCAAAGTGGATGGTTTCAGCTCACGAAAGATTACACTTCTGCTGTATGTAACCTTCTCTGTATCAGGATTCCAAAGCTTGTATCATTTTATGAAAGTACTATAGGCAATAAAAATACATTTGATAGCCTTTTTCTCCAATTTATATTTTTTCACATCCGGCACATGAGCATATGCCTCATCGCCAAATACACGAACACATCTAAGAGAGGGATTCTTATTAGACCACGCTTCTAAAGGTGTTTTCTCAACAAGAGCAGAATTTGGAGAACGATTAATTAAATAACATGCAGTAGATATAGCCTCAGCCCATAATTTCTCCTCCAAGCTAGTACTACTGAGCATACTTCATGCTCTCTCCATCACTGTCCTATTGAACCTTTCTGCAACTCCATTCTGCTGTGGAGTATAAGGTGTAGTCTTCTGTCTTTTAATTCCATGGTCTTTACAGTATCTTTCAAATTCATCAAAATAGAATTCACCTCCATTATCAGTCCTTAAACATTTTATTTTTCTACCAATCTGATTTTCAACAAGGTTCTTAAATTCCTTAAATCGATTGAACCTTCTGATTTACTTTTCAAAAAATAAACAAATGCTCTTCTTGAATAATCATCAATGAACGACACATAGTATTTTGACTTAGAGAAAGAAGGAACATCCATTGGACCAAATACATCCGAATGAATATAATCTAACAAACCAGAAGATTTATGAGGACTGGAATAAAATGAAACATGGTGCTCTTTTCCATATATATAGTGTTCACAAAATTCAAATTCAAGATTACAATCTTCAAGCCCCTCAACCAGGTTTTTATTCTTCAAGGTTTTTAAACCTTTTTCTCCTATTTGGCCTAACCTCTGATGCCAAAGCATAGTATTCTCTGTAGGAAGTCTTACTTCCATATAGTTTACATAATTAGGGATATTTCCCTCTTTACCTCCATGAGCAGTTTTTAGTGACTTTACATAGACACTATTACATTGAATAGCCTGTGCATCCAATTTGTATAGGGTACCAATTCGAGCACCTCTAGCCACCACTATAGAACCTCTAGTCATTTTGTAGCCATTTCCAGAGAACATGACTTGTACTCCAATATCATTTAGCTTACTGAAAGACAGTAGATTTTGAGCCAGACCTCGTATGTGCATAACATCATTAATTCCCTTTACTCTTCCATCAGGGAATTGTATCCTGACTCTTCCATGGCCAACAATCTCCAAAGTTGAATCACTTGCTAAATACACCTTTTCACCATCGTATTCTTCATACTTTGTGAACCACTCTCTATGAGATGTCATGTGGAACGATGCTCCAGAATCAATCAACCAGACATCATCTAATGCCTGTGTAGCCAAGGCAGCAGTGAAGGTGTCACCATCACTATGAGAAGAACCATTATCGGAAGAGATGTTTTTCTCCTCTTTACAATCCTTTTAGACATGACCAGGTTGCCCACAGTTCCAACACTTCACCTTGGACTTCTTGCCAGGAGACTTTGATCTCCCCTTTGATTTCGATTTCGATTTCTTGTCCTTCTTCTTGCCTTTCTCCTTTGACCTTCCTCTGACAGCAAGAGCCTCCTTCGCCATCTCAGAAGATTTCCTTCTCATTTCTTTTGACAATAAAGAACCAACAATATCCTCCATCTTGAAACTGGATGTTGTACTCCCAATAGCCATCACTAGATGATCCCATGAGTTTGGCAAAGAACACAATAGTAGCATACAACAATCCTCTTCTTCAGTCTTCACTCCAACAGATGTCAATTGAGCAAGCATCATGTTAAATGCATTCAAATGATCAACTATAGACCCTCCTTCCTGCATTCTCAAAGAGTATAGTTTCTTCCTCAGGAATAGTTTATTCACCAAGGACTTCCCCTAATAAATAGACGCCAGTCTCTTCCACAAGGAAGATGTAGTCTTCTCTTCATGCACATTGAGAAGAACTGAGTCTGCCAAACAGAGCCTTATCAGCCCCTTAGACTTCCTATCTGCAAGGTCCCAATCTTCTTACTTCATGCCTGTAGGTTTCACTCCAGCCACAACAATCCAAAGATTAGGATCCACTAAAAGATCCTCCATCTTGAGTTTCCACAACTCAAAGTTACTGCCATTGAATTTCTCTATTTCAATCTTACCAGATGTACTAGCCATCTCAATCTGTAATCAGAAAGAGAAAACTCTACAAGACTCTCACTAAACATAATTGACACAAAAAACTCAACGTACCCACAAGGATAACACAACTGGCTAGACTCTGATACCACTTGTAAGGAAAATTAGATGCGGAAAACAATTGTCCTAACATCAATACCTCATGAAAGAATGCATATACACTTTAAAATTTACAATTACAGTCCAACTAAGATGCACTATGAAGCAGATAACAAAAATAGAGTATTTGACAATCACACATGAACACCAGATATATGTGGGAAAACCATTATGGGAGAAAAACCCACCACACCAAGAGAAATCACTTTGTATTATAGTAATGAAGATTACATACAAAATTCTAGACTTATCTTTCTGGTGTCATTATACAGTAGCATTCACTATGAACATTCTTCGAACAGAAAATTTCAAGTTACAACCTTTACAGATTAGAATACAGTCATTGATCAACAATCTGTCGAATCAACCAATGAACCAATCGATAATCCAACCCGTCACAAGCTGCAATCTCTAATTATATCCATGTCGAACTCTGTCTGTAGAACTTCCTCACAGAACCGTCGCAACTGACTGTCTTCCAACTGTTCCTATTCGGCTCCTCCTATTCGTCCATGAGATGCCACATCGAAAGGTCTTACTTGGTCAACAGAATTCGCACTGTGTTGGCATCTTGGTGAGACACTAATAGTGTCTCACCGATGCTGCATATCCTTCATACCGATGTCGCCAAGAGTCTCTATTATCGCTAAGACGTTGTATGAAGCTTCATGAGTTACACCAAGTCACCAAGCAGTTGTCCAAACCTATCGCATTCGCTAGGAGATCATAGCGAGTCACCAAAGGCTATATCGAAGACCCCAAACATACTGAGCACCAAGTAGAAGTTGGCAAGACTCACATCTTTCGCTGAGAGTTCATACCGAGATAGAAAGGTTACCCCAAAGTGTTCATCCGTCGCCAAGACATTTCCCTTCGCTAATACTTCACTACGAGATCTCTAAGCTACTCTGAAGACTCTTCATCATCGGCAAGACTCACCAAAGCACTGGGACTTCTTACCGAAACCACCGTGTTACACCGATAACTCCCGAGTGTGTCCTTGTCGGAAAGACTTTCAACTATCGCTAAGATCTCACACCGGAATCTTTAAGTTACACCGACACCACCACTTGTCCAGGAGTCACTTTGATGAACGTTTGGATGTGTCTCCGTCGGCATGACCTCTATTCGCTAGGACTGCTCACCGAGCCATTTGGGTTACCCCAATAGCCATAGGCTATTAGCAAGACATTCATCGTTCGTTGAGACTTCTTCTCGGATCATTAGAGTTACCTCGAAGACCTCAAAGTAAACACTGTCGGTGAGACTTTGACACATCGCTAAGACTTCTAACAAGAACCCTTAGTTATCCCAAAGACCATAGTCGCCAAGAGTCTCCCCGATACACGATTGAATGGCCTTTCGGCCAGAGGTCTCCCAAGCGCTAAGAGATCATAGCGAATACACTATGTCACAACAATAGACCAAAGTGTAACCTTTCGGCAAGACAAAAGCTAGGTCACAATGACCTGTTCAAAACAAAATGAATCAAATTGCTAGTCGGCCAGACAATGAAAAAGTCACACCGCCTTGGCTCTAATGGAGGTCTCAGCCTGCATTATTTGAGGCACATATTTCCAACATTATTAACTTTATTTATTTTAAATTATTATTTTTATTAGCAATTAGATTTTATATAGCTATTAGAAGTTCAATGTATAATTATTTGTATTCTATTAAAATAAGAGCTACTATAGAATAATTATGTTTTTAACTTTTATCTTAATTTATAAGATATTTATTTAATTTATTTTAGATATTTTATATTTTTTTACAATATTACATATATTACATTCTTAAGTTTTTTAACAAGATTTTTATTATATTTATAATAATTAATTATTTTATATTTATAAAAATAATACTTGTTTTTGTTAATAATTAAATTTGTAAAAAATGTAGAGATAGAAAATCAAATCTTTAATTAATTTTAAATAATATTATATATCTCTCTACTCTCTCTTCTCATTAATTCTCTCCCTCCCTCTCTATCTATTTATATAAATCTATCTCCCTCCCTATCTGTCTCTCCATATTTGTCTAACTCATCTACACACACACTCCCTATTTCTCCCTCCATTTCTCTATCTTTATCTTTCTCTCCCTCTCTCTCTATACCTTTCTATTACTTGTCTTTGTCACCTTTTGATTTCCCTCTCTTTATCTCCCTCTCTATCTATATATCATTATCTCTAGCTCATTCACTTCATCTCTCCTACTCTCTCTCTATTTCTATCTCCCTCTCAATCCTACCTATCTCTTTATATCCTTGTCTCCCTAATCTCTCTCTCTCTCTCTCATGCAAACATAACATGAGCCTATTGTAATGGAACCTGATTATCTTCCTAATTGAGAGATTTTGTTTGTCATTTTTGGATCCCTATAAATGGATGCATAGTTGATTTGAAGTTATCACTTCTCCATTCAAACCTTTGTTGCACAAAGACATTCATGTTCTAAATGGCCTACCAATTGACCTTATTGCACAAATTTATGCAAAAAAATAGACCAAAGTTTTCCCTAATTGACCTTCCGCAACTCTTCCGCGTACGTATTGCACACCAAGATGTGACTGCTAGTTATTTACTTTCATGAAAATAATATAAGGATACTCATTGCACCTAAATAATGGTTATAAAAATGAAATATTCATAACTTCTAAAGCTCGATCTAAATCATACATGCTACATTATAGATTTTCATAGATTGTTTACTTTCTCGACTTACTACCCTATGTTAAGAGTCTTATAAGTAGTGTTTCACAATTATATAATTATATGACAATCCATCAATCTTAATCGACAAATCCAATTAAAAAGGATGCTTTCCCGTACATTTCTACACACGTGAAGGGCCCTCTTTACACACTTCCTATTGTTGTTTTTATATGGTCCCATGGAGGGGCTTGGGAAAAAACAAATTGTGCTACGGGATTAATTGAATTTTTTTTCAAAAAAATAGGAGCCCCTACCTTTTAGGAATGAATATTTCAGCTGGTGAAATTGGGGTGGGGTTAGAAATTGCCCCTACAGCTTAGGAGTTTTTTATGCCACTTGTCTCTCATCTAAAATTTTAAATTCTTATTAGAAAATAAAAATGAGAGAATTTTGATTTATTTATTCATTCCTTAAATTTTGGAGTTTAAAATTTTAAGCAGAATTGCAAGATTAAATCCATGAGACCAAGACCTTTAAAATATTCTTTAAAAAATTAAGCAGCATCCACTGAGATTTTTAAGGAAACCCCCTTCCATAGGACCTTACCCTTAGAAAACATGCTTTGCTTCCGATTCCTCTTATAACACCAAAATAAAAACAAATTAATTTATTATCCACAAAACCCAACAAAATTTTCTGTGTAATTTCTAAATCAAAATATTCGTAACGAATATATTTCTTGTTCAGCCATATATTATCCTTTCAAGCATACTTCAAAAGAGTCCAGCGAGTGCAATTTACAAAGGAAGAAAATTTTAAAGGCCATCAAACTGATTCCCAAATTTTAGACTAATCTCCCTAACCAAAAACTTTGAGAAAACATGAGATGAAATTCTGCACGTTTACACTTGACAGCTTTTCCTGTCAGAACGGGAAATCAGATTTTTCTACTGTACAATGGGCTTCCTGTAGTAAGGTTCTACACACAAACTAGGGCACCAAAAATGCTATTCCTACAATCAGTCCTCCTTTATACAAGATAACTTCTGCTACTTCAATCCTTTCTCTTCTTTTTCTCTTTCTCAGACTTTTTGGCTGCATTTTTTGCCTTAAATGCAAACAAACATAATTAACTTGTTAGAACATTGAATCTCAAATTGCAACAGAATGAATAGCTTGTCAGAATGATGGTAAAAAGATTTGACCATTATGATAAGCAAACGGGTAAAAACTGCAGCAAAATCAGTAAAGAGATCCAATGAGTGCTTGATGTAGTCATAATCTCCACGGTCTGCCCTCTCAATGATCATCTGGGTGTCAAAGACGATGTACCCAAGGAAAAGGAGGAGACCAAAATATATCTGCATATTTGAAACTTGAGAGTGTTAATTAAAATGAACCTCTAACAGGTTGCAGTTGCAATATCTTGATTAAAACTCTCTTGCCAGACTTGGCAATTTTGTTATACCAACTTCATCCCTTTTTCTCAAAATACCACTAAAAGAAACGAGATCAATCAATGCTGATATATGCAACTAGATTGATGAATGTGGAGAGCCAAACCCAATGGCAATACATTTTTAATTTACATAGATTATATGAAAATGCTGAACGGAATGAGTTCAAATGGTTAGTATAGGGGCTTTCATAGTGGAAAACATGGGAGTGTGCAGCATATAACCTATACATCTCTTGACCAGAAAGAACTGTGCAAAGTGAAAAGAAAATAAAAGAAAAGAAAATTTAAAGACACAATTTTTATATGAAACATCCATTAGAGTTAAGACAGCACATTATGCACAATCGTTATTATTTCATTCTATATAATGTTTTCCCCGGTATGAATCCTTCCCTATTCCTAGCTCTTCTAATAAGGACAATTTACCAGGAAATAAAACATTTCTTCTTTCAAATATCTATTAAATTCCACATCTGTGCAATTTTTTAACTTAGTTCCCTGCTATAAACCCTAACCTAGCTATTATTCTTCTGACTGTTTAGAAAATGGTTTAACCTAACAAACCTAACCTCACGCCTCATGCATCCCGTTAGGAAGAGGACTCAAAGAATAACATCATTGAAACAATTGCACTCATAAATACCCATTAGAACTTGATGAAAATTACCTCAAATACGAATGTTGCTGTTGAACCACCAAAGAGAACAGATGCAATGTTCAACCACAGTAAAATACTCAGACCTGATCCCAAAATTCCTCCAAGAAACATAAATTCCCTGCGCTGGGCAAATATTGCTGCTGCTGAAAAGCAGGCAAACGCCAAGCTTGTTCCCACCAAGGCTGTCACGACAATGCTGCAGAATTTCCAGCAGAACGAAAATATCATTACATTAAAGGCTAATTAAATATAAAAAATAAATCCTTAGTATAAGGAATTATAGGGTAACAGCAATACAATGGTAATGGGTAAATTGGATCAAATTGCCCATCACGAAATTGCTACATAATAAGAAGGAAAGATTTTTTAAGCGTGTTTGATCCATTGCAAGATTGCTGTTAGGTTCTACATCATAATAAGGATTGCGGTTTTAAGAGTGTGACACAAATCTCTACAGCAATAGCAAAAACTAGAAAACCCACATGATGTTGGAACTTGGAAGTGTGAAGTCCAACGGACTCTTGTCTTTTCCACTTCCTTCCTTTTCTCCCGTCAACATGTCTCTTTTTCTTTTCGTGATATACAATTTTACCATTATGGATAATGATATAAAAACATATAGCATATGCTGCTGTAAATGTACTGTGTTAACAGCATTAATAAAACAGAGTTTCCCCTGCTTTTCCCGTGGATGTAGCCATATTGGTGAACCACATAAAATCGTGTTCTGTGTCATGTTTATTTCTGAATCTTTAATTCTGGTTTTTCTTTTTGTTTTGTCTGCTCTTTATTGTTCAACATTCGGTATCAAAGCTTGGTGAAAAAGCTGATTGGAAATTTGTGAAGAATTTTTGGAAAAATGAAAGCAGATAAATTGAGAATTGAAAAATTCTCAGGACAGAATTTTGGACTATGAAAGATGCAGATGGAATTGTTGTTGATTCAAAGAGATTTTTCAATCGTGTTAGAAGGCAAAGCTAAGAAGTCAACCGTGATGGCTGATGAGGAATGGGAGAAATTGGATAAGAAGGTGAAAGCAACAATCATCCTCTCATTATCCAATAATGTTCTATTTAATGTTTCATTGGAAAAGACATCAAAATAATTATGAGACAAATTGTTGGTTATGTATGGAATTGTTTCCACTTCAAACAAGGTTTTTCTCATGAAGAAGTTGTACAATTTGAAGATGAAGGAAGGAGGAAACATGTCCAATCATCTCAATGAGTTCAATACATTGATCGGGCAATTGATTTCTGTAAACATAAATTTGGATGACGAAATCAAAGACATTCTATTGTTATGCTCTCTATCGGACAGCTGAGAAGGAGTAGCGATGGCAATCAGCAATTCGATATTCAACAAAAACACACTAAAATTTGATGATGTTCTGGCCACTCTTCTAAACGAAAACATGAGGAGGAAAAATCAAGGAAACTCATTGGGTGATGCCTTACTTTTTGGCAATAGAGCTAGGCCTCAAGATAGGGGCAGAAATTACAATAGGAGGAGATCAAAGTCTGCAAGGAGATAGGAGATCAAAGTCTGCAAGGAGATCTAAGTCTAGAGGAAGAAATGGAGGTTGCTAGTTTTGTGGCAAAGGACACACCAAGAAGAATTGCTGGTCATCCAAGAATGTTCAGAATTAGTCAAAGAACAAAAGTTAACGCAATATATGATGAAGGTACACTAGTCTTGTCAACAAGCGAAACTATAACTAATTTGTGGGTGTTGGACTCCGATGCCTCATTTCATGCAACCTGTTCAAAAACTATCAAGAAGGTAAACTTGCTAGCCATATTAATAAAGCAGAGTTTCCCCTACTTTTCCTGTGGATGTAGCCATATTGGTGAACCACGTAAAATCGTGTTCTGTGTTTTGTTTATTTATGAATCTTCAATTCCGGTTTCTCATTTTGTTCTGTCTGCTCTTTATTGTTCTAACACATGAGGCATATAAGGCAAAGGTTGATTTTTAGGTCTCTGCAGGGCCAGGCCTGAGTTTGGTATTTCAAAACATTTGAAGCCCACAATATAATTTCTTACCCTGATCAATGTTAATTAGCGAAATAAATAAATAAAAGAAATTACCCTGGATCAATGTTAATCACCGAGCCCACAAGCGGCCCAAGAGTGGCCCCCTCACACACAGCAGCTGCCATGAGCAATTTCATCCTCTTACCCTGTTCAAAAGCCCCACAATTATTACAGACAAGAAAACATACAATAGACTAAAAAATGTGGTGGGACTGACTCTCAAAAATGTTTTCTATGCAGTGCTTACAATACTTGCTTGGGTGCTTTCTGAATCTTGTGATTGTTATTTGGGAATGACTGCTAATCATATCAATGAATAGACAGCGGCTAAAATTAAAAACCTACAGAATAGAACAAAAATTAAAGAAAATGCATTTACCTCATTGTATGGATAGGGAGGTGTGGATAAAAGCCAGGAAATGGAAGCCATTAGGCCAATGGCTGTAAGAAGTCCTCCAATATTGGAGAGTAGGTGCAAGTACACCCCCAGCGCAGAAACCAGCAGAGTGCAGGCCAGAGTGAAATAAACCCTCTTGAGATGAGTTTGCACAGAAGGGCTTATCTTTTGCAGGTTTTTGAAGGCGCTGGAGTCCGGTCCAGGATAGTAAGCATTCTGAGATGAGTATCGATTTGACGCCATTTCTGAAAGATTAGACGACAACACTCTGAAAAAGACTGAAGGCGGTTTTATATGTTTAGATGATCGAGTAGCGAAAACTATTGTTGCCAAATGTTTAACGGACAAGTATTCGTTTTATGACAAGGCAAGTACTACCTGGAAGATTCTTGCCTTGCCTAAGCGACGTCCAGAATATGACAGACGTATCCATCAAAATCTAAAGAAGTGGACATCTAGGATAAGATAGGTTAAGAATCTAAAAATGGTTTAAGATATATGTTAAGAATCCAAAAATGGTTAAAAAAGGTATTTCCTTATGCAATTTGTTTTTTTTTGGTGTTAGGTTTGAGTTATATATTTTGAAATGTATATTTATATATTATAGTAAAGATAAAATATTTTTATATTAATATATTGATAAGTGAGATGTTTTTATGTTAGATTTGACTCATGGTCCCATCTTTGTTTATCTATTATCTATTTATATATAAATTATTGTCTTGAATACTTTTCACATACATTAATCTAGTCTATTAAAGGGTACTTAGGAGAATGTGATCATTCATTGGATAAATTCTTCAAAGTTGTTTATAAACATTACCTTACAAATCCATATACTTAGAAGGCAAAGATATGCATTTTTTTCAAGTGCACATCCTATTAGTTGAGTCTCGTATAATAATTCAACTGTACATAACACATCAAATTTATAGTAGTTAGGATCAAACACAAAGTACTTAGAATCAATTCATAATATTTTGTATGGTAGTTTAGACTTTGAAGTTGTCATCAAATCAAGGAAAATGATTTTATGATAGTCACAAACTAATAGAAAACAACATTAACATTTCTTTCTCATCAATACTAAAACTAAAACAATCTATCTACTTATTTAATTTTTAAATATATTAATTATAATTATAAATTCCCTCTTTCATTTATATTAATTGCTTAATAATTATAAATATTTATTTAACTGACCTCAATAATCTTTAAAAGAAAAATAAAATTATATATATATATTTTAAAAAAATCAAATTATTATTATCTCAAACTATAAGTATATAATTATTTAAATTAAATATTTTCTCTCCTTTTATATAATGTTAAGTTTTTTAATTTTCTAATATTTTTATTACATTTTTTATTTATTATGGAAGAAGATAGGATCATTGTATCTATTTGAGAGATTTATTATTATTATTATTATTTTTTCCTAAAAATAAAGTTTTATTCCTTAAAGATAAAGAAGGATACTTGGTAAATGATCATCTCAACACCTTCAAATTTATTTTGAGTTAGTTGGTATTGACAACAATAATTTCCATTGGAGCAGTTTTTATTGACTTTGTACTGTCTCTTATAAATAATGTTGTTGTGTGTTATAAATAATATTATTATTTTTAATAAATATTGTAGTTAAGTTATTGGTGAATATGGTTGTGTTCCATAATGTCACCTCTCTTTTAAATCCCTATTTAATAGATGTCCTACCTCTTATTGCATCAAGACAATTTGAATCTTTCACATATTGGTTTGTTTTGTGATCAACAGATCACCATTCTTAATTTATTTGCCTTCATCTAGCATCAAAGCCAGTTCAAAATAAATCCACTAGTCATCATAGGAGATCTAGAAGAGATCAGAGTATAATTTATCTTAAATGACTTGAAATCGTTAGTTGCATTATAAAGGAAGATCACTAGACTAAAGTTCAAGAAGTGTTAATTGAAGATCAGAGTCCCTTATAGATATTCGCCTAGTCAAAAGAAGTTGATCATTTAAGAAAAAAAGATCACAATTGATTGCAAGAGGAGGGAGTAGAGCATGCCAAGAAAGACAGTTTTATTTTATTAATTTTCATTTTATTTATTTTTAATTGGTAAGTGCTATCAAAGGGGATAGCGCTCGTCTACATTTAGTTCCGGTAGTGAAGCAAGCCATAGATCATTCAAAAACACTTTCAAAAACCCAAACCCTCCCATTTTACATTATCAGATGTTGGTAGATCACAACCAGACTCCAACCCATACCTAGCGCCTGAGCCAGACTATTCTCACTGAGCCAAGATAAACTAGAATCCATGTACCTAGCGAATGCCCCCATATTGGAATTGATGACTCCCGCTCTGTAGACTTCCCACACATTCGCCAAGAAGTTCTCCTTGGCTTCCAAGTGTTGCCTTAAAGCCTCCTCTTCATACATCTCACCCTCATCCTCCTTGGCTCCAATATCGACAACGTCAAATAATAGTCTTAGATGGCTCACCAGACCATCCGCTGTCAATTCCAAAGTAGCATTCGCCACAACTTGAGTATTAGCCTCAACCACAAATCCCATAGAGAGCTCCACCATCCTCTCCTGAGAGCCGAGTATGTTGACCAACGACCCGATTATTGCTTCATATATCTTCCCATCTCACCAGTTCCTTTCCTCTTGGAGCACACCCTTAACCACTTTCATGATCTCATCCAATACCGCTGGGCTATGGATTGGGAAGAGTTGCCTACATTGCTCCATGATGGTATCTTCAATGCACAAGCAACTTAGCCCAAAAAAATGCACCATCCTTACTTTCTGTTTGGCTCTCCAATTTTGCTTAAGGGCTAAATGTGCATTACCCCTCACCAGACACGAGCTAATATAGCTTGTGAAAAGAAAATTTTACATCATCTGACCTCATTTTAGTCTACGAATCCAAGCCAAATATCTGACTAGATATGCTTTCTGTATCCAACAATTGCCACCATGTGAGTCACATATCTCAAAGTTTGTTCATGGGCCCAATGTTGCGCTAGGCTGGTCACCTCATTGCCCTGCATTGTCCTGGTCTAATATAGCCTACAGCCTTGTCCACCGATCCATGGAGGAATCTATGAGCACCATATTGTCTTGGGATACGCTGTAATTGGCCAACAGGTTAGCAACTTTATTTTCCTCCTTGTATGTGTGTGCGATGGAGAAGTCATTCAACTTACCAAGAAGAATTTTAGCCTTACCAATCCAATTGTCCGTTTTCCAATTTGGCACTTTTCCTGAGGAAATTGCCTGGATATAGATTTGAGAATCGCCTTCTACTTCCACAGTATCTATACCTTTCTAGATACATAACTCCAATCCTCGCACCAAGGTCTCCATCTCAGTAATGTTGTTAGATCGAATACCCAAACTCTTTGACGAAACCCACACGCACTAAGCATAGTTGTCTTTGATTATGCACCCAACCCCAGCCCGCTCAGGGTTGCCTTTGGTAGCCCCATCAAAGTTTTGTTTCCATTTTAATCTCACCGGTTGCAGCCAATGCACTTCCTTCCTATTCACCTTACCCATCTTAGAGGCTGAGGGCTTAGGTGTTTTGAGGTTAAACCAAACCTTTTGAATCTCCTCGTCCCACCTAGTGAACCTTGCCTTGGCACCTATGCTATTTCTATTGTTTGTTGTCTCAATGATGGCTCCCTGAATCTTTGCAATGAGAAGGTCCCTGCTCAGAGATTCCTCTTTGAAGATGTGTTTGTTCCTCTCCTTCCATAGATGCAATATGACCAATGATGGCACCATTATCCAGATTCCATGCCAATATTCGTTCTTATTTGTAATCAACTAGCTGTTCGAAAAATCCCGAAGCTTCACCTGTCTTGGTCCTTGGAGACAAAAGGCCCCTTGTAGCTAATCCCAACATGAGGTATCCATAGGATAGTTGAGAAATAGGTGATCTACTCCTTCCTCCTCAAGCTCGCATAATGCACACTAAGACAGGATAGCAATCCCAATTCTTTTTAATCTTTTTCCTGTAGGACAACGCTAGTGAAGGGCCACCCAAAGGAAGGCACTGGCCTTGGAAAACACTTCTTACTTCCAACAGAGAGTAGCCATCCACATCTTCTCCTCACTATGCACTACTTGGATACGGTATCCCAATTTGGCCGTGTATTCTCCTAACGTAACCCCACACCAAATAGTTGTATCCTCCCTATTGCACAAATTAACTAACCTATTGGCTAGTTCCTGAGCCACAACCTCTTTACTTCTTGTGGTAACGACATAGAATCCACGTCTTTCCACTTGTACTGACCGCCAACCAAATCATCATCTTGACACACATAGTCTGCCACCTTGATTCCTCACTCCCCCTGTAGCTTGTCCACATATTGACCCAAATCAAACATTTCTGCCAAACTTTTATGGCCATCCCAAGAATCCATCCATAACGAAGCTTGCCTACCATCCCAAATTCTCCATGAAAGGTGGTAGGTGATTAAGGGCCTACAATTTATTATGTATTTCCACATCGCTGAGCTGCCTTCAACATTTGCTATTGTTAGGATTCTAGAGGGCTCCTCGTTATCCAAATATTTGTTCTATAGGATATAACACCATAAATTTTCAGGAGACTTGTACATCTTCCACACCAATTTGGCACCCAAGGTAGTATTTTGAAGCCTAATCTTTCGTAATCTAGCCCCACCATCCTCTTTTTCTTTACATGTTGTATCCCATCCTGTGAGTGGTATTTTTTTTCATTCTTGGAGCCTTCCCATAGGAACTTCTTCAAGACCCTTTCCATGTCTTCCTCAATCTTCACAGGTGCGTCATAACACAACATAGTATATATTGGGATTGCTAACAATACTTCCTTAGCCATTGTTATTCTCCCAACCAATGTGAGCCAATTATTCTTCCACGCCATTGCCTTATTTTTGCATTTTCCAACCACTTCATCCCAATTTTTTGCTTTACATGAACCATACAAAATTTTCACCCCTAATAATTTTGCTGGAAATTTCCCCACTTGAAATCCTAATATTCTAGTAATAGCCTATTGCAATGATAGCCTTGTATTGAAAAAATATATATATGATTTCTCCTTGTTCATTTTTTGGTCTGATTGTTCTTTGTAATCATCAAGCACCCCTTTGATCGATCTTGCTTCCCTGATACTTGCCTATCCTAGCAGGGTAGTGACATCAACAAATTGCGAGTGAGTAATCAGTTCCACATTTGGAGCCACCCATACACCCTTCCATTCCAGTCACTTGCAACTATTTTTGATGGCACAACTTAAAGATTCTGCCATTATCACAAATAAGAATAGTGATATGGGATCACCTTGTTTGAGTCAATTGGTGGCTTGAAAGAAGCTGTGCAGAGTCCCATTTACTAAGACTGAGAAACAAATTGAGGAGATGCAATAGTATATGAGTTCATGCCATTGAGTGTTGAATCCCAACTTCTCCATTACCTTCATAAGGAATCCCCATGAGACTTTATCATATGCCTTACAAACGTTGAACTTGATTAACATCCCAACCTCCTTGCTTTTCTTAAGTGTATGCACCACCTCAGAAAGAAGTAGGATGCAATCAATGATTTCCTGCCCAGGAACAAAACCATTCTTCTATGAGGATACTATCTTCCCCAACACCAATTTGAGTATGTTGGCAAGTTTTTTAGGGACTAAAGCTATCAGGTTGAATTGTTCATATCCTTCACAAACTTCTTAGTCCTATAAAAATCTTCCACAAGCTTCCAAAGGTCCTCCCCAACAAAGCTCCAACATGAATGGAAGAATCTTGCAGTGAACCCATCTAGCCTTGGCGCCTTATTTGGGTGTAGCTAGAATAAAGCAACCTCAACTTCTTCTTTAGTCACCACTCCACATAGCATATTGTTGTCTGCTTCGCTGAATCATTTGCTTATCGAATCCAGGATACTACCACCATTTTCCTGCAACTTTTGGTCTCCAAGAAGGTGCTTAAAAAATTTAACTACATAGCCAAGCCCACCTCAGACAAGCCGTGAGTAGTGAGACCCTCAATAGTTTGGATTTCTTCTATCTTGTTCATAACCCTCCTGGCCAGCACCGAAGCATGAAAGAACTTTGAGTTTGAGTCACCCTTGCTAAGCCACACCTCCCTTGACTTGTCCCTCCAATAAATTTCCTCCCTCTTGAGGAGTTCAGCCAACTTTGCATTCAACTCTTTCTCTTTGAAGAATTCATCATTCCTCATGCCATCTTTGATCACTTTCTCATTAAGGGTTTCCAACTCATTTTCCACCTTGGCTTTCTCCATTAATATATTTTGAAACTTCTCCTTGTTCCAAACCTTCAAATTTTGTTTTTAATAATCTGAAGTTTCTTCACTACTTTAAAACTAATCAATCCTCCAACTCGGGCTTCCTTCCACCAACTTTCCAGAAGGCCAATAAGACTACTATCCTGCCATCACATATTCTAGAATTTGAAACTT
Organism: Sequoia sempervirens; assembly: GCA_007258455.2. Lineage (NCBI taxonomy): Eukaryota > Viridiplantae > Streptophyta > Pinopsida > Cupressales > Cupressaceae > Sequoia > Sequoia sempervirens. The sequence continues at coordinate 42,140 of VDFB02382744.1, forward strand.
GTCTTTAACAATTCTGGCTGATCAATGATCATTAATTCTACTAGAAAGTGGTCCGAAATCAACACAGGAAGAATGCCAACATGGAATTGCATACCAACAACGTACTAGCATGAAGAGACCAAAAATCTATCCATTCTCTCAGTGATAGTAGTGAAATTCTTGCGCTTGTTGGTCCAAGTAAAGACACCGGTTTAATCACAATAGTGGTTTTACAATTTTGGCCAAATTGGACGATATTGAACTATTTTTCTAACTAAATCTTCACTTTTCGAGGCACCTATAGTGAAGCTGAATTAAGTGAAATTTGAAGATGATGCAAACTAGAGTTTCATGAAATTTTATTACGTAGATTCTAAATATATTTTTTCAAAAATTTAGGAATCGATTACTTTTTTCCATCTCCTGAAATATTTTGTTTTAGAAACATAACATTTTAGGAATTGACACTCACATTATAACACATAACTTTTTTTCCATGATGGATAAAATGCTAATTATTTCAAATTTAGATTTGTAACTCTAATATCTAGTGCTTCCACTTGGTTAGATATTTTTTTATTGAATATTTTTTCCTTAATCAAGTTTGAAGGAAAATCAATTACTGTGAATTTAGACATGAGACGTAGCATGTAACTCTTTTTGTATGTATGTGATTTTTTTTTTTGTTGGATTAAGGACTGACTATCTAGTGCACTCATTTTTTTTTCAAATATTTTTTTTGATAATCTTCTGGTGCCACATGTGGCCAAGGACATAGAGGAAACGATTTTGGGTGAAAACACACATTCATGAAGCAAAAAGTATAAATAAATTAAATTAAATTTATTTAAAATTATACTTTTTGGGAAGCTTCTAATAAGGATTACATACTTACAAAAAATAAATTTTAAATGAATTCATTTGATCCCCCAAAAGGTAAATCAAAAGTGGTTTTTTATCACCATTTTGATAGGTGTAAACGAGACTTTGTTATAGGTTTGGTTTAAAACTAGCGGGGTTCTATCCAAGGGGGTTTGATCTAAGGTAGTCTGATCAAACCCTATTCAATTAAAATTCTTTAAATGGAAATTTTTAAGGCTTAAATCATTATATTTTCTAAAGATATGTGATTTAAGCAAAAATCAGAATCTCCCAGAAATTGTAAACCAGCTTTGTGGGATCACCCAAAAAATAGTTTAAAAATACCTAACTAGGACCCATTCACTTTTACTAGTGAATAAGTCCTTGATCAGGTCTAATCTAAACCTTCTAGCAACTGAAAAAGCATCAAGATTCACTCTGAAATCCATTAAAAAAATCCCAAAAATATCTAACCAGGACCCATTCTCCCTTACTAGTAAATGAGTCCTTGTTAGCAACTCATCTATAATTTCAGGACATTAAAATCTCGATTTTTAGCTTCTATTTGGTGTTTTTGCCTTGCTATTTTAGTTTCTTGATTTACTGTTTCATTAATTTCATTGAATTTAGCTTAAATGGCTTCATTTTAGTGCATTATTAAAAGTTCAAAATTGCATCAAAACATTTCTTTTTCAGCTTATTGCATTGTTTGATTTGTAAATTATATTGCTTAGACTTTAAAAATTGCATTTCATTCTAGGTTATTGCATTGTCCCTTTGCTATCCTATGGTTTGCACATTGGGGTTGTAAACTTGTATGAGCTTTACAACTTGGTGTCCTATTCACAATACTAATATAAGATGTAGTTTGAGGCTCATGTCATCCCACAATATCTCACTCGTTGTGGATCTTGGGTTTCCTAACTCTCTTTCTGATAGTGTTGAGAATCAACCCTCCATAACTCATAGTTTGCATACTTCATTTCCTATGGCTTCACCTCCTACAATGAATGTGCATGATGTTATTGACAAGCTAGACAAACAACTAGAAAACTTACAATCCCATATCCTTAGTGAATGCATTGGCATTAGCTTGTTTCCTATCATACATAATCTAAGGAAAGTGCTTAAAACTTGAAATGAAATGTACAAATCATATATAGCCTTAGTTACTTCCTTTAGGAGTACTTGAACAAACAAGACAAAAGCAACATACATGCCACAATCAATCCTTCTATTGAAACAAAGAACAATGTCAACATGGATGATCATATGCCATTACCTCCCACAGAGAAAGTGATAGCATTTATTGAAGCTAGACCTCATAAGGGATTGACTAGACAACCTATTGACATTGCTTTCTCACAAAATGACATACCTAAACATGCACTTGATGGTCCTCTTTACATAGCTAGATGAATTAATAATAAGCCTACTAATGGGATATTGATTGATCTCGTTTGTGGAGAGAATGTGATCATAGAAGAATTATTATATGTGCATGAGCTATATCAAGAAAAATATGATAACCCAAAAGCATGGATCAAGACACATAATGGATTTGCTTTCCCTACGATAGGCTTGATAGATCTCCCTTTAAAGGTGGGACCAAAAAAATTAATAGTATCATTCTCCACCATCCCACAATTGGACCAATTTCGTGTGAAGCTAGGCTATCCATGGCTTTTCTCCATGAATTTTGTCCATTTGATTGTGCATAAATGTCTAAAGTTTCCATTTGGAAATGACATCTTCACTGTGCATCATAGCATATTTCATCCAGCCTTGACAAAAAGGAAATTTTCACTAGATTACTTTTGGCCTGAGCCTATGGAACCTATCAAGCCTCGTGAATATTTATTTTTCAAATTATATCAAAAATTCAAAGCAAAGAAAATATTAGAACTATCCCTTCACAACATGCCTCAACCTATGACCAAACCAACAATCCTTGATGAGACAATGATTGAACCAAAAACACTTCCAAACATACAAGAACAATCTTTAGAACAACCTCCTACAATTTCCCACAAGAGACCATGAGATAGTACAAACAATCCCGTTGTCCCTCCTAGAGTCACACAAGTTTACAAAGTTAAAGAGAAAGCAGTTGAGCAACCTCCTATTGTTTCTTCTAGTACTCCCTAGGAAGAGAAGGAACCTATGATTGACAAACCCGCTCTTACAGAAAAACAAATTGACAATAAACTGAAAATAAATTGAAGTGCTAGAGAGCATAGACGTAGATGTTGTGCTATTGCTCATAGATTGCAAACTCAAGAGAACAACCATAACATTGAAAATCAAAATCCAAACCTACCTGAAGCAATGCATGAGGACTCTCAGCCATCCCCATAACATAAACAAGAACATTCAATGGACATTGTTATTTGACCTCCTGCTATGATTAACTTAGACGATGACATTGATATTGCAAAAATTGATGAAAAAGTGCATGATGAGTTGAATGCATTGTTTTCTTCTTCCATGAGCTTAAATGAAAAATATCCTAAAAAGAGTGTTGAGCTTGGTGTGTGTTCTAGTTTGGCACTTGACATTGTCCCTTTGGCTAGTTTCTTGCCTTTCGTTTATACCAATCAAGATTGGGAGGTGGATGACCTGCTTTAGGTTGACTCACTAGTACCTTACTACTATTTTTCTTTTTTCTTTTTATGTGATTGCACGCGTGTAATGTGATCCACCATGATGTTTCATTTGATGTTCCTTTCTCTTTTGTGAATTCTTCTATATGTACCTTCATTCTTCTGTATGTTGTAATCATCTTTTTCATTTGTCTTGTGTTTTCCTTTCAAGGATGACACAAGGTGTCGAGACACTTATCTCTCTTCCATGTTGACCCAAAAGCTTTGTATTTCTCTTTTTCATTTGTCTTGTTTTTTCCTATTGGGGATGACGCAAGGCATCGAGACATTCATGTTTCTTCCATGTTAACTCAAAAGGATTTTTCTTCGTTTTCACTTTCTTTGTGTCATTCTTCTAGTTCTATGAGTATTTGGGGAATGCTGATAGTTCCATGTTCTATGTCAACATTGTAGCATAGACATACTGACCCTAAATCCATAGATCCCTTATGTATTTGCGGGGGCAACCCTTCCTATTTCATGACACAACTTGCTTCAAAAATATATGACTTGGAATAGGGTTTTCTGAGGAAATCTCTCATCTTAGGACCAAAACATTGGCTATTTAAAAGAAATTACTCACAGTGATGGTGTAGCAACCACTTTAAAGTGGGGGAATACATAGATGACACCTTTTGGAAAATTTCATGGTGTGATTTTCTTTTTTTCTTGTGACATGTCCTCTTCTTGGTGGTGTCATTGGTTTTGATGTAGTCTAAGAGTGTACGATATACTGTCATGGCATGATGCGAATGAGGTGTCCCATGGGCGATGATCTGACACTTTTGACTTGTCTTCTCTTGGAGACATTAGGCACAATTCTTTCTAAGAGGAAGAATGCTACACGAACAAAGCAAAATCCCCTTTAACAAATTTTTTACATGACATTCAAAAGTATTTATAAAATCATTTACATTGTGGTGCCTTATCGAAGTTGTCAACAAGACAACTTCGGTATGGTATGAGAGGCTAATATGATTCTCTCACTTTCCACCTCATTGAGACAACTCACTGAGTGGAAAAAATGAGGTTCCACTACCTTAGAGTGAGCATACACATATTTTGGGACAACTCACCTAGTGGATAGAATAAGGTTCCACTACCCCAAAGTGAGCAACATATTTTATGGACAAACAACCACCGCCTCACATCACATTGAATTGGTTGTGCTTGATCCTTTGCTGTTGCTTATTTTTCTTGACCTTTGATAGAGTATGATTATGTATCTTTATTATTGTTGCATACTTAAGTGTCTTGGATGTCTACTTTAGTGTGAGTTTGACATGAGGTCATCCTCTCACTAAAGTGGGGGAAATAATTAGTAATGGAAAAAGTAAGCCTTTTCCTTGCTTGGTTTGATAATTGACATTAAAATTGAATTAATGATGTCTTGGAGTGGTGTTGTAATGTGTTGTACACATTCACATTATTCTAGGACCTTTATTT